>JAQBSW010009480.1:0-28575 GCA_029291075.1 Eudiplozoon nipponicum
GCAAACCCGAAGACGAAATGGTACGGCAAGTGATGAACCCAGGTCAATGTGCAAACTGGCGCCGCCGCCGAGGCGGACAACTGAAGACATGGCTTGCAACAATCAAATCGGACATGGAACTCCTAGGTTTACGCAATGTTTATGGTCCGCGTCACTGGGAGCGTCATTGGCCCTCTTTATGTTCCGAAATGGCTGCCAACCGCCCGGCATGGAGAGGTTTAATCCGGGATATCAATGGAGCCGGCTTATCCTCTAAAAGGAGCCAGCCGCAGTAAAGTAAAGATGTAGCTATATAAGCCACATTTCTTTTAATTCACAAATTGAGTCAAATTGGAACATTGAGAGCATAAATTCATTCAAAGAATGATATTAAGACGGAAAACACAATATTGGATTACGACATTTCAGCAGAGAGAATAATAATTTCAATCGCTGAGTAATGGTAGATTGATCTGCATATATGGAATTATTAAAAGCTACATCTTCTCAAAAGGATACTGATGTCTGTTCGAATCTTCAGCGTAAGACATGAAAAGCAATTGATACACCTCGAAATTGGTAGTTTTAATATTTTTTGGAATACGCTGACGAACCAAACACAGAAATGTATGCATCAGCAAACAAAGAGGCGAGAACTGCACGTTGGTGCATGTTTACGCGTTTTTGCTATACGGAAGTACCTGACCAGTTCACATATCTTAGTAGCTGTATCAATAACTATGATAACATGAGTGATAAGGTGTATATGCGAATCGCAAAAAGCTTGAGTGGCCTTCTACAAACTTCGCCAGTTAAGGTGAAACGAGAGTGCCTCATTTCTATTTAAATGTTATGTGTATAGTGTATATGTACTTGTGGTTGTGTAATACGCTAGTAAGACAGGAATTTAGAATCAAAGACTCTAGACAATTGCAGGCATTTAGTCACTATTGTCTGAAAAACATATCCCGTATAAATTATCAACAACAAATATGTCAAACGGACATTCCTAGACAAAATATTGAATTCATCAATTAATGCTCCACGATTGACAAGCAAATAAAGCTCCATCGATTGCGCTGACATGGCCACGTTTTATGTATGCTGACAGTCCGGGCCAGAGCTAGGTTAGTTCATGAAAGAAGTAGAAAAGATTTTGAAATGGCAAAAATATGAAAACAAACGCAATCGAATTGATATAAATTGTATCAGTTCGCTTCCAGTATGGGGTTCACGTGCTAACTATAGTTCTTAGTTGGACACCTTGCGAGCTATGACATAAAATCTTGGAAGTCATGGTCTCGTTGTAAATTTTTAGCAGACATTTTTTGCCTAACTGTCTTGTCTTTATTTGGAAAAGTTAATTGCGAGCTTTGTTCTTGCTTACGAAACAACACAAGAAAACCGCGAGGAATCCATGTCGTTTAAGACGCTTTTCACTGAATTGTACAAAGTCGGGATTATGTATTGAGCAGACGTGTACACGGCCTCGTTCATGTATGAAGTCTAAGTAGGTTTCCTCATCTAAGCAGGATTCACTCGTTCCTAAATCATTATTCATTTCTTATTTGCAGGATATTGTTTTAAATTAGAATTTTATGTATTAGTATAATAATTTTGAATTATTTCTTTCGTTTTCTCATGAACATGCGGCAAAGAGGCATCAGTTTTTAAACGCTTTTGTATTACAATTTAGCATAATAACGTAACTAAATTCAAGTTTCACACAATCTGTCTATCTTAAAGTTTGCAAATGGTAATCTATATTACCAAAGTTTCGTTAATTTTCCACCATTAATATTGCACGCACGCTGAATTAAATAAGAAACCAAATTTGAATAATATGCTGAACACTTGCACATGCGTATTCACCATTTGTTTCTACACACTTCTTTAGCTTGAACTGTTTTATCGCTCTAGTTGTTAATCGTCCTGGAGATAGGCCTACGTAGGTCGTTCGAATTCTTACGAAAGCATAATCTCAATGTTTCCCGTCTCAAAAAATGAAATCATAAGTGACTGAAACGCACGTCTAATACGGATATATATATATATATATTGTGCGTTTCATATAAGTAAGCATATTTTCCTGAATTATTAATAAAAGTAAAACATCCTTCAATGCTGTAAATAAATATTGTCAACATAAATTTCTCGATCAACTTACGTAAGCGTATCGACCATGCAGTTAACGACTATAATGAAAGCAAACTGAAGAATAGACGTGTCTAATCGAATAATGAGTGCTAGAGCGCAACTGCGCGGCAGCTTAATGAAACCTCACACACATGTTTATCATATATGATGAGTGTCAATTGTGACAGCTCGCCATCTTCTTGTTAAGACAGTAAAAATACCAATAATTGGTTACACGATAAATTATATATTGAGCAAAAAATAATTTGGCAAATTTCATTATCGTTGTACAGTCATAATTAAAATGTTAATTCCAAGAATGAATGTACGTTAACCACTGCTTACACACACTCAATTTTATATGCCCCCACCCAATCAAATTTTGGTTCTTAATTTATCACTACGAACATTAATAAAAATAACTGATAAACTTAAAATAGTGTTCAGTAAATATAGGAATTAAAATATCCTTAAATAGATTCTAAGTCAAGTTCATAATAAATATTATAGTGCTACAGATATTGATTTTTAAATACTTAAGAAATATGACAATCAAAGTTCATATTTCTCACATCTATGACAGTAATACTTTGTAGTTAAGTAATAAAACGGATGAAAATTCATTAACTTACTATTCGGTAGCTTTTCGCCTGGAAGGTGCAGCAAATGCCCAACTTGCAAATTAGCAATCATGTTAGTACTGACGTAAGCATGAGCCTAAAGTTTTAATTAAAGTTAAGAAAATAGAAGTTTACACAACTTGCCTACATAGAAAAATTTGACTTATTACGGAATCCAAGCCAAATTAAAAGTAAACTAACCTTACGAAATGCCTCGGTTGCGTCTATCCCACAATTCTCAACGATCGCGTCGTAACCTCCCGGGTGATACTCTGCAAATTTGGTTACATCGAATACACAGCCTATAAATGAATCAAAATTATAAATCAGCACTAACATATCAAAATGCTCGTAAGCTCATAGAATGTGAATACTCAAAAATTGAAAATCTATATTACTACCTAATATATTACACAGACAAACATGCACACCGGCTACACCCCAGAATGAGACATCGTCACACTCTAAACGTAAATTTCAATGCTCTTGCATAAGTTTTTTTAAAGTTTACTTGCAAATCCCATTGAACAATAACTGAGTGCACTAATGATGCGAACAATTATTAAAATCAAGTTTGTGAGGTTCAGATAAACACCAAGCCAATCGTAAATAACCAGCCGCACAATAGCAAAACTATTCTCAACCATACCTACTGACATACTTCCAGCATCTATTTCAATAATAAGAGCACAACAGCAACGTTAATATCGAGGATCCTAATGCAATGCATATATAAAGAAAAGACAATCAGATGTGCGGCACGCACACCTGCAAGTATCGTATACATTGCACCAGACTGAAAAAGTAGTCTGCACAATTTATATGCAGTCACGGACAACTATCAAGCAATTTTCAATACATGTGTACAAGTTACACGATAAACCAACCACTGGTTGCGGAAATATAGACAACAATTATTTAAATCAATTTTGTGAGGTTGAGATAAACACCAAGCCAATCGTAAATAACCAGCCGCACAATAGCAAAACTATTCTCAACCATACACTCCGACATACTTCCATCATCTATTTCAATAATAAGAGCACAACAGTAAAGTTAATATCGAGGATCCTACTGCAATGCATATATAAAGAAAAGACAATCAGATGTGCGGCACGCACACCTACAAGTATCGTATACATTGCACACAATTTATATGCAGTCACGGACAACTATCAAGCAATTTTCAATACATATGTATAAGTTACACGATTAACCAACCACTGGTTGCGGAAATATAGACAACAATAATTTAAATCAATTTTGTGAGGTTGAGATAAACACCAAGCCAATCGTAAATAACCAGCCGCACAATAGCAAAACTATTCTCAACCATACACTCCAACATACTTCCATCATCTATTTCAATAATAAGAGCACAACAGTAAAGTTAATATCGAGAATCCTAATGCAATGCATATATAAAGAAAAGACAATCAGATGTGCGGCACGCACACCTACTAGTATCGTACACATTGCACACAATTTATATGCAGTCACGGACAACTATCAAGCAATTTTCAATACATGTGTATAAGTTACACGATTAACCAACCACTGGTTGCGGAGATATAGACAACAATAATTTAAATCAAGTTTGCGAGCAGGAGATACTAGGAAATGCATTTGATTCTAAACAGGGGCACAACATAGCAAAAAGCCGTCCGTCACATGCGCAAAGTCGTGTCGAGTTTCCATGATCACCGTCAGAGCAAGCAAGGCGAACTGAGTAATAAATATATAACTGCAAAGCGTTTAGACGCATTGAAATGCCAGATATGCGGCTCTCACTCTTATTCGTCTCGCATAACTTTTACTTGAGTGAAATATCGGCTGCAATATTTCTATGCAGTCACAAATCTAACGTTCTAGCAGCTCCCACAACACGTTTCCAAGTTATACAACCAAACAATCATTGTATAATATAAGAAGACAATTCATTACACAAATGTCAGAAAGGCAATTTCCAGACATTTTAACAGATTTTGCCTGATTTATATATGTTAGACAGCAAAAAAATATTGAAAGTGCAAGTGGAGATAATTATTTAAATAAAGTTTGCGAGATTCATATAAATACCAATCTCATTATATCTAAACAATCGCACAGTAAAAACAAACTACTGTCAGTCATATGTTTAACGTTTCGACTTTTCATGTTCATCATCAAAGCACGATGGGAATCTGACTAACCACGACAAAACCGCAATGCGTATGTAAGATATGAAAAATCACATATTCGGCTATTATTCCTAATAGTCTCGTATACAATGTACTTAACTGAATATGCCGGCTGAATAATTTTTATTCTGTTACAAATGCGTTTTTTCAGCTTTCTCTACACGTATTTATCTTTTACAATTAAACAATCACTAATTGTGTGGATTGTGATTATAATTCTGTGAATAAAGTGTGTGAGCTTGAGATTGTATCTAACATAGAAAAGCAAACGTCAGACACACGTTCCGACCTTCTATGTTCATAAAAAAGAGCACACGAATGTGTATCTAGGCCAAAGTATGTGGCTTCTGTGTAAGTGGAAGATTTTCAGAAGTCCCGTCATTAGCAACTTTACTGGTATTTAGTCCATCTCGATAATCATAGAGTTCATAACCATAACAGTGCCTTTTACGCAATCCACAGTGTGTGACTGACAGTGGTTATTGCTATGTTTTACGATTGGTTAAATGCAGTGGGATTAGTGTTTATTTGAATCTCGCGGACTGTATGTAAAGAGTTCTTATCACTACCAGCGCAATCAATGATTGTTAGGTATATGTGGCGAAAGCTGCAGAACGTTATTGTTTGTAACTGCATAGAAATTGTGCAGCTAACATTTCCAATCACGTACAATATATACCAGTCTACTAGATTTTAGAGCAACATATCAAATTTTGCTTTCTATATATACGCATTGCAGTTTGATCCTCGCTAGTTAGTCTGTCGTCGTACTCGATTGATTATCATGGAAGGTCGAAAGGCGTCAGTACGTGTAAAAAAATAGTAAATTTGCAGTTGTTGGACGAACTGTTAAATAACAATTATTATAATCAAGGTTGCGGTCTTGATATAAACACCTGACCCATTAATTACTTACATATGTCAGTATAAACTAAGAATTGTATAGTGTAGAAAAGGCAATTCATCCAGTAGACCGGTTTCGTCCTTATTGGGAACTCATCAAGTACTGGCCAGAATTTGCCGCGGACAGGATACGAACCTGGGCACGTCTGCTTCGGAATCTGGTGCTCTAACCACTGAGCTATCCTGCCGCACACTACACTACACACAATTTTCAGTTATATACTAACTAATGTAACTTGGTTAGTCAATTTTTCCTTTAGGTGGAGCTCATATGGCATCCATTTAGACCCAAAGTTCCAACTAACCATGCCCAATCTGTCATTACTGAACAGACACCACATTACATGGGGAAATGGTATTGAAATGAACATTTATATAATTAAACGAACATTGGTTGCGCGGGTGGTGATAACAATTATTATAATCAAGGTTGCGGTCTTGATATAAACACCTGACCCATTAATTACTTACGTATGTCAGTATAAACTAAGAATTGTATAGTGTAGAAAAGGCAATTCATCCAGTAGACCGGTTTCGTCCTTATTGGGAACTCATCAAGTACTGGCCAGAATTTGCCGCGGACAGGATACGAACCTGGGCACGTCTGCTTCGGAATCTGGTGCTCTAACCACTGAGCTATCCTGCCGCACACTACACTACACACAATTTTCAGTTATATACTAAATAATGTAACTTGGTTAGTCAATTTTTCCTTTAGGTGGAGCTCATATGGCATCCATTTAGACCCAAAGTTCCAAAGTTTATACTGACATATGTAAGTAACTAATGGGTCAGGTGTTTATACCAAGACCGCAACCTTGATTATAATAATTGTTATCACCACCCGCGCAACCACAATGTTCGTTTAATTATATAAATGTTCATTTCGTCACCCTTCTCATGTAATGGGTGTCTGTTCAGTAATGACAGATTGGGCATGGTTAGTTGGAACTTTGGGTCTATATGGATGCCATATGAGCTCCACCTAAAGGAAAAATTGACTAACCAAGTTACATTAGTTAGTATATAACTGAAAATTGTGTGGTGTAGTGTGCGGCAGGATAGCTCAGTGGTAAGAGCACCAGATTCCGAAGCAGACGTGCCCAGGTTCGTATCCTGTCCGCGGTAAATTCTGCCAGTACTTGACAGTCTCCAAATAAGGACGAAACCGGTCTACTGGATGAATTGCCTTTTCACACGAGCATAATTTTGGTTTACACGACATATGTAAGTAATTAATGGGTCAGGTGTTTATATCAAGACCGCAATCTTGATTATAATAATTGTTATCACCACCCAAGGTAATCACAATGTTCGTTTAATTATATAAATGTTCATTTCAATACCATTTCCCCATGTAATGTGGTGTCTGTTCAGTAATGACAGATTGGGCATGGTTAGTTGGAACTTTGGGTCTAAATGGATGCCATATGAGCTCCACCTAAAGGAAAAATTGACTAACCAAGTTACATTAGTTAGTATATAACTGAAAATTGTGTGTAGTGTAGTGTGCGGCAGGATAGCTCAGTGGTTAGAGCACCAGATTCCGAAGCAGACGTGCCCAGGTTCGTAACCTGTCCGCGGCAAATTCTGGCCAGTACTTGATGAGTTCCCAATAAGGACGAAACCGGTCTACTGGATGAATTGCCTTTTCTACACTATACAATTCTTAGTTTATACTGACATATGTAAGTAATTAATGGGTCAGGTGTTTATATCAAGACCGCAACCTTGATTATAATAATTGTTATCACCACCTCGCGCAACCAATGTTCGTTTAATTATATAAATGTTCATTTCAATACCATTTCCCCATGTAATGTGGTGTCTGTTCAGTAATGACAGATTGGGCATGGTTAGTTGGAACTTTGGGTCTAAATGGATGCCATATGAGCTCCACCTAAAGGAAAAATTGACTAACCAAGTTACATTAGTTAGTATATAACTGAAAATTGTGTGTAGTGTAGTGTGCGGCAGGATAGCTCAGTGGTTAGAGCACCAGATTCCGAAGCAGACGTGCCCAGGTTCGTATCCTGTCCGCGGCAAATTCTGGCCAGTACTTGATGAGTTCCCAATAAGGACGAAACCGGTCTACTGGATGAATTGCCTTTTCTACACTATACAATTCTTAGTTTATACTGACATATGTAAGTAATTAATGGGTCAGGTGTTTATATCAAGACCGCAACCTTGATTATAATAATTGTTATCACCAATTCGCGCAACCAATGTCTGTTTAATTATATTAATGTTCATTTCAATACCCTTTTCCCCATGAAATGTGGTGTCTGTTCAGTAATGACAGATTGGGCATGGTTAGTTGAACTTTGGGTCATAAATGGATGCCATATGAGCTCCACCTAAAGGAAAAATTGACTAACTAAGTTACATTAGTTAGTATATAATCAGTACTGTAGTGTAGTGTGGCAGGATAGCTCAGTGGTATTAGAGCACCAGATTCCGAAGCAGACGTGCCCAGGTTTGTATCCTGTCCTAAGGTAAATTCTGGCCAGTACTTACGGTTCCCAATAAGGACGAAACCGGTTCACTGATGAATTGCCTTTTCTACACTATACAATTCTTAGTTTATACTCGACATATGTAAGTAATTAATGGGTCAGGTGTTTATATCAAGACCGCAACCTTGATTATAATAATTGTTATCACCACCCGCGCAACCAATGTTCGTTTAATTATATAAATGTTCATTTCAATACCACTTCCCCATGTAATGTGGTGTCTGTTCAGTAATGACAGATTGGGCATGGTTAGTTGGAACTTTGGGTCTAAATGGATGCCATATGAGCTCCACCTAAAGGAAAATTGACTAACCAAGTTACATTAGTTAGTATATAACTGAAAATTGTGTGTAGTGTAGTGTGCGGCAGGATAGCTCAGTGGTTAGAGCACCAGATTCCGAAGCAGACGTGCCCAGGTTCGTATCCCGTCCGCGGCAAATTCTGGCCAGTACTTGATGAGTTCCCAATAAGGACGAAACCGGTCTACTGGATGAATTGCCTTTTCTACACTCTACAATTCTTAGTTTATACTGACATATGTAAGTAATTAATGGGTCAGGTGTTTATATCAAGACCGCAACCTTGATTATAATAATTGTTATCACCACCCGCGCAACCAATGTTCTGTTCGTTTAATTATATAAATGTTCATTTCAATACCATTTCCTCATGTAATGTGGTGTCTGTTCAGTAATGACAGATTGGGCATGGTTAGTTGGAACTTTGGGTCTAAATGGATGCCATATGAGCTCCACCTAAAGGAAAATTGACTAACCAAGTTACATTAGTTAGTATATAACTGAAAATTGTGTGTAGTGTAGTGTGCGGCAGGATAGCTCAGTGGTTAGAGCACCAGATTCCGAAACAGACGTGCCCAGGTTCGTATCCTGTCCGCGGCAAATTCTGGCCAGTACTTGATGAGTTCCCAATAAGGACGAAACCGGTCTACTGGATGAATTAGTTCTTTTCTACACAATACAATTCTTAGTTTATACCGACATATGCAAGCAATTAATGGGTCAGGTGTTTATATCAAGAATCGCAACCTTGATTATAATAATTGTTATCACCACCCGCGCAACCAATGTTCGTTTAATTTAAGTATAAATGTTCATTTCAATACCCTTTCCCATGTAATGTGGTGTCTGTTCAGCATTGACAGATTGGGCTTGGTTAGTTGAACTTTGGGTCTAAATGGATGCCATACGAGCTCCACCTAAAGGAAAAATTGATTCAACTGTCATACATGCTAGTTAGTATATAACTGAAAATTGTAGTAGTAGTGTGCGTGGATAGCTCAGTGGTTAGAGCACCGATTCTGAAGCAGATGTGCCCAGGTTCGTATCCCGTCCGCGGCAAATTCTGGCCAGTACTTGATGAGTTCCCAATAAGGACGAAACCGGTCTACTGGATGAATTGCCTTTTCTACACTATACAATTTAGGTTATACTGACATATGTAAGTAATTAATGGGTCAGGTGTTTATAATAAGACCGCAACCTTCATTAAGGGGTAATTGTTATCAACACCCGCGCAACCAATGTTCGTTTAATTATACTATGTTCATTTCAATACCTCTTCCTCTACAGAAATGTGGTGTCTGTTCAGTAATGACAGATTGGGCATGGTTAGTTGAACTTTGGTTCAAATGGATGCCATGAGTTCCACCTAAAGGAAAATTGACTAACCAAGTTACATTACATACATAACTGAAAATTGTGTGTAGTGTAAAGGCAGGATAGCTCAGTGGTTAGAGCACCAGATTCCGAAGCAGACGTGCCCAGGTTCGTATCCTGTCCGCGGCAAATTCTGGCCAGTACTTGATGAGTTCCCAATAAGGACGAAACCGGTCTACTGGATGAATTGCCTTTTCTACACTATACAATTCTTAGTTTATACTGACATGCATGTAAGTAATTAATGGGTCAGGTGTTTATATCAAGACCGCAACCTTGATTATAATAATTGTTATCACCACCCGCGCAACCAATGTTCGTTTAATTATATAAATGTTCATTTCAATACCACTTCTCCATGTAATATGGTGTCTGTTCAGTAATGACAGATTGGGCATGGTTAGTTGGAACTTTGGGTCTAAATGGATGCCATATGAGCTCCACCTAAAGGAAAAATTGACTAACCAAGTTACATTAGTTAGTATATAACTGAAAATTGTGTGTAGTGTAGTGTGCGGCAGGATAGCTCAGTGGTTAGAGCACCAGATTCCGAAGCAGACGTGCCCAGGTTCGTATCCTGTCCGCGGCAAATTCTGGCCAGTACTTGATGAGTTCCCAATAAGGACGAAACCGGTCTACTGGATGAATTGCCTTTTCTACACTATACAATTCTTAGTTTATACTGACATATGTAAGTAATTAATGGGTCAGGTGTTTATATCAAGACCGCAACCTTGATTAGTATAACAATTGTTATCACCACCCGCGCAACCAATTCTTTTTTTAATTATATAAATGTTCATTTCAATACCCTTTCCTCATGTACGTGGTGTCTGTTCTACAATGACAGATTGGGCATGGTTAGTTGGAACTTTTGGGTCTAAATGGATGCCATATGAGCTCCACCCTTAAAGGGAAAAATTGACTAACCAAGTTACATTAGTTAGTATATAACTGAAAATTGTGTGTAGTGTAGTGTGTGGCAGGATAGCCTAGTGGTTAGAGCACCAGATTCCCGAAGCAGACGTGCCCAGGTTCGTATATTGTCTGCGGGAAAATTTTATTGGTACTGATGAGTTCCTATATGACGAAACCGGTTCACTGGATGAATTGGTTTCTTTTCTACACTATACAATTCTTAGTTGATACTGACATATGTAAGTAATTAATGGGTCAGGTGTTTATATCAAGACCGCAACCTTGATTATAATAATTGTTATCACCACCCGCGCAACCAATGTTCGTTTAATTATATAAATGTTCATTTCAATACCACTTCCCCATGTAATGTGGTGTCTGTTCAGTAATGACAGATTGGGTATGGTTAGTTGGAACTTTGGGTCTAAATGGATGCCATATGAGCTCCACCTAAAGGAAAAATTGACTAACCAAGTTACATTAGTTAGTATATAACTGAAAATTGTGTGTAGTGTAGTGTGCGGCAGGATAGCTCAGTGGTTAGAGCACCAGATTCCGAAGCAGACGTGCCCAGGTTCGTATCCTGTCCGCGGCAAATTCTGGCCAGTACTTGATGAGTTCCCAATAAGGACGAAACCGGTCTACTGGATGAATTGCCTTTTCTACACTATACAATTCTTAGTTTATACTGACATATGTAAGTAATTAATGGGTCAGGTGTTTATATCAAGACCGCAACCTTGATTATAATAATTGTTATCACCACCCGCGCAACCAATGTTCGTTTAATTATATAAATGTTAAATAAAATGTTAATGGTGTTTCTTTTAAGCGTGCAAACTTGATTTAAAGAATTGAGTTTGCGTCCTTTTCAGTGTCAGTAAATATAATATAGAGAAAGTGCATGATTTGAGATCGCATAAATAATGATTACATTCCTTACGTTGAGCCTACCATTTTACAGACATCTAGGAAACTGCACCGTCCATTTTTCTTACATTGCTTATGCATATTTTTATACCAAATATAACATGTCAAGCCAAGTACCTTCACTTGTTGAAACCTGCAACCAAGAACACTAGATGTTAAGCTCACATTCTTCTATTTAACCTTTTCTGTTTTTATCTTTTCAATTCTTAAATTAATTTAGTCATATGAAATTCAATCTTCACCTATTTACTCAACTTACCATAATTTATAGAAATTCCTGGTCTGCGAACGGGCATGAACAGTCATATTACCATGAACGTAGAGTTTTGTAATGAGAGCACGATTAATCGCCACTGAGAGCCAAAGGAAGCTTTGAACAGTCATTAGGCACTTCAGTTTAAGATTAGGTATATGTTCTGCAGTAACAAATTGCTCTAGTATCAGGAATCCCCACACACGTTTGTGAAAAGACTTTTCTCATATAGTCCTAACATAAAATATGTTACAGAAATCAAATAAATATTATCTTTGTCATTCTGCGGGTGAAGAAGTACACAAGTCACGAGCAAATTAAAGAGCTCCAGTGACAGATAAGACACAGTCAACAAAAGAAACACATACATTATTCCTAAAGCAGAATTCCCGTAGTTATGCGCATATCAGACTTGTAGTTGCCTTTGCTGTAACTTGGTTTCTTATGCCTAGCAGCCATCTTCCAATTAGGCAAAGATCTCCGATTGTGTGTACAAGTTATATCAAGTGGTAGACGTAAAATGCATTCATAGTAAAATGAAGCAAATTATTAGAATAATATAAAAATTACCTGCAATAAACTAAGAAAATCGATGTACAGAAATACTTGTTACTCAAGTACTTTTTGAAATTTGATTGCGGAGTGCCAGCTTCATTTTTTCCAATGCCGCCTTTTGTGGGTTCTAGCTTCTCACAAACAGTTTCACAAAGATCCGATTGATCAAAATTTACATTTCATTTTTGTTTTCGATCGGGCTGGGTTTGTATTCGTCCCTATGGAAATGCAGTTCTTTCACATCTTTGTTTACTGGTGACGCTTCAGTGCTTAATTTCCAGCACTATCCTCAGGCAACTATACACATTTTCTTAAATCTGATATTGTGAGTATTGTACTTTGTGCAGTTGCCTGAAGCTGGTACTGGAAATTAAGCACCGAAACCTCGCTGGTAAATAAGGATGTGATAGAACCGCATTTTCATTGGGACGAATACAAACCCAGCCCGATCGAAGTCAAAAAGGAAATGGAAATTGTGATCAATCGGATCTTTGTGAAACTGTTTGTGCAAAGCTACAATCCGCGTACGCAAAGCGCAACATAGGAAAATACAGAAATACTTGATTGAATATGAAAATCTATAACGATTAAAACTGACGCAATTAATCATATTCACGCAAAAGAAAGAGCATCTAATAGAGACTCACAACGAGATGCATGATGTAGCGCCATCCACAAACCTCTTTCTGGAACCACATGCTCAGATAATTCGGACTGGGAAACATTTGCCTTCCCCGGAATCAGGTTTTTATACGTTTGGCTTCTAATATACGTATTCCAATGCCCAATGCCTCTACAAAAAAGATATACAGAATTATATAAAATTAAGTGGGAGTGGCATAGATTTACGATTGTATGCATACATACAAGCACAGATACTTGCATACAAATATACATGCATAAATGAGGATCTACGTCTACCTTACGATGGATTCCATACGAGTCAATGTCAATAAGACCCAATGAAACACGTCTCTCTACTGAACCCCATTTTACGTTAGACATCCACATATTTTCGCCAATTAAAGTCTTGGTTGGAAAGGCTACGGTGATCGCTATCACCATGAGATGGTTCGCATACCCCTCCCGCGATACCAGCTACCAAGCGAGACTGCCTTGGTAGGCTGACGAGTAAGATGCATAAGCCTCTTTCTCATAGTGCGCGCATTCACTAAAATCCAGGCTGTGCAACAAGGTTAGAAGTTAATGAAACATCAAAGAGCGGCCAAATAGAATTTTTTGGCTCATATATTTTCCTAACGAGTAATATCTCCAGCAAATCGAAACAACACAGATTAAAAAGCTGGCCAGACACTGATAACTATAGTGGGTCATCTTGTAACATATCAGTGTATAAATCAGAACCGACAATATCCTAGACTTGGCGCTTAGTAAAATAGACCGGTGATTCCAGCGGTTTGCCTAATCTGCACCAAGCTGCTGAGGCATAACTAGTACGTCTGAAAATCTTGAAAATATCCGATCCGTTTAATGTCACTATCGGCAAAACTTCAACAAATTCGTTGACGACTGACAGAAGAGTGCTGTTCGGTCTGATCGTAGGCTCCGGATCAAACTGGTCTATAGCACAGTAGAGGATGGATATTTCTTGACCACAAGTAATGGCTATCAGGAGCTATCATCTCTTGCAATCGGAGCAGGGTCATTAGCATATTCGATGTCAGTTAGCCGGCCACAATCTTCGATCTCCCAGGAGTGTTGCGATGACCTCAAAAATCAAGTAGCAACAAAATATTTAGCAGTATAGGAGCATTAATACATTCGTGCTAAACGCAGGAGCCCATCGCAACCAGGTTCAGAACTACCATAACAAATGTGTATACATGCTGCTAAGTCAATAAAGCAGGCCATAAAAAAGTGAAATGTTTTGGCGGAAAGCCATTATAAGCATAGCTCGCCGTAACATCTTGCGCAACAGAATTGAAAGCGGATAAGTAGTCCAGAAAAACAACGATGACGCACCGCTGGTACCAAGGATACAACTCGATAGAACGGCGAATTGTATGAATTTTGTCCTCGAATCCTATTGCCGGTCAAAACCCTGCCTAGGTTGGTCTAGTTCGCCTTTTCACGCTCTTTACGAATCATTTGGTGAACAATAGCAGTGACAACATTGTCAGCAGCACACAGAAAACTGGTACCATTGTAGTTGACAGGATTTCGTGCGCACATTGTTTTTAATGTGTAAAAAGAGCTTACTTCAACCTATTTGGGAGGAATTTCTTCCTTAAACTTTCGATAAAGAACTAATGCTAGTTCTTCTAAACTATTATTCCACCAAACTAAAGATTCAGAAGGAATTCTGTCGAATGCAGCATCATTTAATGAGTAGGTGCTTTAATGCCCATTACGTAAGATATTCATCATTAAACCTGCCGTTTAGAATATGTGGTAAATTAACAAGATTTTAGAAGTAATCGAAAAGCATCGCTTTAAAAACTTGGGCTCCTATACGCACTTATGAGAATGACTACTGCTAATGCGCCTGGTTGGAAAGTACAATAGTCAAGCTTCGACACTGCTTCCAGCCCATAAAGAAGATTAAGTTAGTGTTGCTCTTTATCTGCTACATAGATAGCATCAAACTCTCTGTGATCTATTAGCTTCGCAGAAGATGCTGCATTTTGAAAAGTTATGGTGTTAGTATAGATACCAAACAAATGCTTAGGTTCTCTCACAGTAATTCAAGCCGAAACTTGCCTAGGCTTTCATTCAAAGAGCACGAATGACATTTGTTACGCCATCGACCGCAGTTAAAGGTGGCCAAGTAGAGGCATAAGCGTCCACGAGGGCAATTGCACATTTGTGATTTCAGAGCACAGATATTCGTATCGAATACGGGTAGTCGTATAGAGGGAACTTTTAATTAGGTTTCTGGCGGCCAAAGTACTGTGGTCAAATCCATTGGTTTAACATATGGAGCATGCTCGGTAAGCTATCATTTACAAAATGGGCAACCACTTTATCTTAACAAAATATAGTTCATCTGAGTACGACAACATGCCAACATCCCATTTGCATGGACTACATCACTTTAAATTGTGCTGATTTCTGTTCCGAAAAACTGAATTCATAACGACGAGCTTCAGGCTAAAGGAAAATGTGAAAAGCCTGATTTCTTCTCAGCTAAGGATCATCTTCGAGCAGATTGATTTCAATTCAAATCACCGACAATCACTAGGATTTACGAACGCTTTTGAAAGATAGGGACAAATCTGATAGGTATTAAAGTAAATAATTTTCATTAGCAGAACGTTTGAGCGTTGGCACGTACACTTTTATAACTCTGAGAATGAAATTGCCTACGCAGAACCTTTCACAGGCGAAACGAAAGTTTAGAGCTCTCCAATCAAATAAGGCTTTAACTGCAACACATACAAGCAGACATGCAACATGTTATCTTACTAGTTTACTTGCACTAGGATGAGAGATTTATCGCATGTTCAGGTGAATTATGCCCGAATGAGACATTGAAAAGTTTTCAAATCATCTAATCTCCTGGAGATAAGCAATGAGGATAATGCACTTATGCAATTCGTCAGCCGCAAAATACTGATTATCTAGTGAAGCAAAATCCCGCACGTTCCAAAGACAAAAATGTAAGCTAAACATCGAGTTAAGTGTCAGCTAAGGACCAGAAAAGGCTGATGGAAGTCAACCCGATGTATTTCAGCATGTGTCATGCTCCAGTCCAAAGGAGGTAGTGTGAACAGTTTCTTTCGACCTTCTTGTCTCTTGAACTCGTGCATATGAGCACAGCATTATATAAATGCTACCGTTTGAATAGAGATGCCTATTAGGCAATAACCGACCTTAAATATAAGGTTAAAATCAGCCATATTTTATCTGATTCACGATGAGATTGGTTCTCCTCCATAGAATCGCATAAAGAACCTTCCATCTCGGAACTTTCAAATTCAGGCTTATCTACAATGGCTAGTTTTCGCTCATCAATCCTACAAAGCTCCGCCGATAAAGCGGCTTTTTTAACACTGCAGACCAGCCGACGCAGTACAGAATCACAATAACTTGGGTGTTTTATTGTTATCTGTGGGCTATAAAAGAATATCAGGTCGCCCATCTATAGTTAGAACGGACGATATTTATTCGGTCAACTAGAACTTAGATGGGCGTTGATTGTCATACGCTATTGGAGACACGCGCTTTAAGTGTATTTACCGTAAAAATAAAAGCGTCTGGCACCATCTTACGACTGTGACAACCCTGTGAAGGAGAGTATAAGTTAGTCTAGTGAAAACGAACAATAAACAAGATGGCGTTAGCATATTCACTTACAGTGTCTTTCGTTTTGTTAGCTGCGACTTTGGCACAAGACTACCCGTTACAGATGGTTTTAGTACGTCAGATTCATCCTGCTCCTTTTTATGTTTTTCAGACTGTGACATGTCGATCCAGCACTATCTTCAAAAACCAAATAAATTATGTATGAATTGCACTTTATATTTTATACTATGTTTATTTTATAATATATATATATATATATATATATATATATATATAATTAAATATTAACTTTTCACAAGGAAATGTGTTTTATTTTAGAATGAACTATCGGAAATGAATATTTGTAAATTTAGGTTGAAAGCTCGACCCAAGAGGATCCACCTAAAAGAAAGAATGACCGAAAACAGTTATATATATATATATATATATATATATATATATAACGGAAAATTTCAAGTAATGAACGACTTCAATGGCCAAGAAGATGAGTTGTAAGACTGAATAAAGAGCTACCGTGTTCAAATTCAAGCTACTAATGAGTGTAAACTAATAACGAAACCGTTTTATTTGTTGAATTTCATTCGCTATACTTTACCATGTTTAGGTTATACTGGCCACAATTATAATCGATTCCCTTCATCATACTTCTGCATATATATTTGATGCGTATTGCTATTGATTATCCAAGAAGCTGTAAATAAAGTTGAAATCCTGAAATAAGCCCCAAAAAGGAATAACAAACTCACGCCAAAATAAAATTTATTTGGCAAAAACTACACAGAAAATCCATCTTCACAGAAAAAGACATTTAGTATAACACCTTTGCCATAAAATTCTACGGTAGAAATCTATAAACCGTAGAAAACTAAGTCAGGAAGATTTGCTCTAAGTACAAGAACGTAGAAAATCTAAACAACCTTGGGAAATATTTTCAAATGAACAATTATACGATGTGATTTCTAGAAGTCAACAACAAACCAAGACCTGTTCCAGTTACTACTGCTACTACTACTATTATACAGCATGATTTCAACATAATAAACTGAAAATTCCACGTTGCATAGCCACGAAATTCATAATTATGTGTGGGATAAAAATAAATCCAGGTTGGTTTCTTACGAGTGTAGAAATGGGACAGCGTTCGTCTGACTACTCTTCAGTGGCGTGACTGGTTTGAGCAAGCCTAACTGCGCCTTAGCGTCCCCAATATAGCCTGAGATGCTAAGTCACACGAATCATCCCTCCAATGAGAAAGTCCAGTCTCTGCAGTGAGGGTATTCGTGTGAAAAATACACTAAAGAATGTCCTCCATATTTATCGCTAAGAGATGACCTCTCAACCTAAAACCTGTGCGTTAGCTCAGGCGAATTAAGAATGCCAATACTCCTAATGTAAATGTCTACATCAGCTTCAACACAAAATGTTAACGAAGACTGGTTACAAAGATCAATGGCCAACTGTGTCAAAAATCTTTATAGTTTACAAATACACATGTATTTAATGTAGAATGTATGCTAGACACACAAAAAGCAATCAATTGACAGAATACATCAACAGTTCTCACAGAAATTGATTCAGAAAATCCTAGCACGGTCAGTAAAATCAGCAACTTTGTAGCATAATATTAAAAACGTAGCAGAGCCAAGTTAAAAGCTTTCTTCATTTTAAATAAAGAAAAGTCACGTGGTTTTACAGGCGTAAAGCAGCAGACGAATGTTCGGGCTTTAATTTATACAAATATATCATTGCTAGTTGTTCACAAAATTGGCACAGCCGTAAGGTGGTATCAGGCTGCTTAACCGGCATTTTCAATACACTTATGGTAAACGTCTCCAATTGCTTATGAAAATCAAAGTACAGCTCCTGGTGTGAACGTAGTGTGAGTTCTTGCATTAACTAGGGAAAAATCAAACGCGCTCTAGAGAAAAGACATTCTGGATGAATAGTGCAAGTCGTCCATGCGCGGCAGACTATCTAAAAACGAGATGATAGAACACAAATCATCCACATTCACTAAAAAGGAGCAAACTAGTGTTCTCCTATGGTTTCCAGACAATCATGAATAATAAAACCAATCAATTTTGCAATTCGTCGTGCACCCGAATGAAAGTAGGTAAAGACATAGCTAACAGAATATTTTTTATCAGAATAAACGAAAGGTATAATCTCATGTGCACATTCGTTCCGTGCTTAATACCGGCTCCTACTGATGAGTCGCCAGTAAGCACGAAAAGAATTCGCACATGAGAATACACATTCCGTTCATACTGACTTTGGATTATCCTTTTGGTCATACCTGAACCAACTTGTTATTAGATGCGCAACACCTAATACATAATACCAAACACTCTTTATTCTCAAATAGGATTTAAACTCAATATTTTGCGGTGTGTAAGCATTCAGATTATCAATGCCGCGTTTTGCGTACGCGGGTAGTAGCTGTACACGGGCAGTTACACAAAGATCCGATTTGTCACTATTTCCAATTTTGTTTTGTCTTTGATCGGGTTGACTCATTTTTACTTCAATTGGAAATGCGGTTCTATCACATCTTTGTTTACTGGCGACGTTTCGGTGCCTACTTTCCAGCACCATCATCAGGCAACACAACACTGATCACAATAGCAGATTTAAGCAAATGTGGTAACCTCGTTCCAAAACCATTCTATTTATATATATTTGACTCAACACTATTTTAATCATAGAATTTGTCTCAGTAACTAAACTCAATATATAACTTTTTATAATTAGCAGACCAATCATTACCTCACCCATACCTCATCTCATCTCGTATGCAGAATATTTTAGGGGAGAGAGACAGTATCGAAACTTTTGTTATTTGTTATACCGTATTGCTACTATGTCACGGTAATCAAAATTTTAAAAAATGCTAAAACTAAAACCTTGATTATCATATACTGTATTTTATTTAAAGCCGGGAACTCTAATGTATACAATGGTGTGTGAGGTATTGCGCACATAGCAACAAACTAGTTCAAATATGGAGCAGCAAGTAACGTAGATGGATGGAGAGTGAATGTTATATCGACGCTTAGGTGAACGATTAAAGAGAGAAAGATAGAGATAGCCTGGACAACTAACGTTTATCAAAAAACTAATCGTAAGCACAATGCGAAGTTAATCAACTTTTGGAAATAATTGCATAAGAATATTTGCTGATATGACTAAAATACTTCATTACACATATATCTAAATATAATATCGTAAAACCTTTATATATATATATATATATATATATAAATAGAGAGAGAGAAAAAGGACCACTGATAATTATTAAATATGAATAATTTCTATTCTTATTATATATTTATTTATTACGTTAGTCACACCTTATATCAATATATAAAATACATGTCAATATGTATAAAAACATATATATGAATATAAGCAACAGTATGAGACCAACATCCCTAACGCGATGCAGTTTACATCCTGTCCAGTCTATTTCATGATATATATATATATATATATATGTATATGCCTATATATCATATATATATATATATAGGATTCGGGGATGTTGGTCTCATACTGTTGCTTATATTCATACCATATGTTTTAATACAAATTGACATGTATTTTATATATTGATATCAGGTGTGACTACCGTAATAAATAAATATATAAGTAAGACATAGAAATTATGCATATTTAATAATTATCAATGGTCCTATATAAATCTAAGCAACAGTCTGCGTCATATATATATATATATATATATATATTATGTGTATAGAATAAACCTATCAATCTACCCATAGGCCTATCTATATATCCGTCTATCTATCACATTTTTGTTTCCTCTTAAAAGGATACATGGTAGCTATTAACCATGAAGTATCTTCTCTATGACTAACGTATTATACATTGCTTAAGATATTCCTACCTGACATAAATATAGAAAATATAAACGACAATGTAAGTCAAATGTGTCTTATCTAATGTTCTATCGACTAACCCTTGCTAAAGCGGTATACCGTCTTTTGGAACAGTTTTATTGAGAAAATACGTATATAGGAAATTGATATTGGTACAGATCATTCGCAACCAGTTTTCTATAAGCGAGGTTTTTACTTAGGTTCCCACTTAATTCATGTTCCGCAGCCTCACGTTTTCTGACCATAGAAACTGCTTCACCTAAATATTGGGCCCAATGATTTTTCTACCGATGATACATTCATTACACCTTCTCCTGATTTTATTTCACTTGACTCTCTAATTAGTCTAGTTAATCTGTTGCGGTTGCATAACGCGATGTGTTTACATCCTTCCCAGTCTATTTCATGACCCGTTTCCGTCGAATGCCTAGCTAGGTCTGATCTTTGCATGTGTCCATATTTGCAGGCTGTCTTATGTTGCTTATATTCATCCATATGTTTTTATACATTAGAGTTCCCGGCTTTAAATAAAATACAGTATATGCTAGTCAAGGTTTTAGTTTTAGCATTTTTAAATTTTGATTACCGTGACATAGTAGCAATACAGTTATAACAAATAACAAAAGGTTCGATACTGTCTCTCTCCCCTAAAATATTCTGCATACGAGATGAGATGAGGTATAGGTGAGGTAATGATTGGTCTACTAATTATAAAAAGTTATATATTGAGTTTAGTTACTGAGACAAATCCTATGATTAAAATAGTGTTGAGTCAAATATATATAAATAGAATGGTTTTGGAACGAGGTTACCACATTTGCTTAAATCTGCTATTGTGATCAGTGTTGTGTTGCCTGAGGATGGTGCTGGAAAGTAGGCACCGAAACGTCGCCAGTAAACAAAGATGTGATAGAACCGCATTTCCAATTGAAGTAAAAATGAGTCAACCCGATCAAAGACAAAACAAAATTGGAAATAGTGACAAATCGGATCTTTGTGTAACTGCCCGTGTACAGCTACTCTTTATTCTTTTTCCTCCTCGTCATTTGATATCTGTCATTATTAGCAAAAATGGCGCGGAAATTCCGCCGGTAGCTTCTTCAATTGCTTTTTCAATAACCGATAAAATGTGTCGTCTTGAAAGGTAATCTGGACATATAATGGATAAATTTACTTGAGCACTTGCATCTTTCCTGATCCCCGAAATTGTGCCTGTATTATTAGTGCGAAACGCTTATCTCAAAAAACCATCAGAGTTTTTTAATGATTGTGGTGACATAATATTTGGGGCGTTTACTAACCTTGTTCGTATTATATGGAATGAGGAGACCGTGTCAGTTGCTTGAAGTAAGTTGACCATCAGTCAATTTTTTTTAATACAATCGTAAACTATGTTACAACAATCGTGATATAAGCCTGAATATATTCTTATCTGGGTTAATTGCTTCGACTATTGCACGCCATCTGAGTGCTTCGTGTGAATCACATGCTAGAGAAGAACAAGCGGATTCCGTTCAAGATGATTTAAAGCCATTTTCCTAGACTTTCAGGGTGCATTTGGCCTTGCCGATCGCAATATTCTATAAAAAAGTGGAATGTTCACCAAATGTGAAAATACCATACGCGCTCTTCACACAACTACTTCTGATCGCATTAAGGTCTACAACGAATTAACTCACATCTTTGTTACCAGCAGTAGTGTTCGTCAAGGCTCTCCAATTACCTCATTTTTGTTTAATTTTGTAGCAGATGCTGTTATGAACAATTCCATACGTTCAGGTTGCAGGTGTCGAAGTTCTCCCGGGTAGTAGATTAGTTGATCTTGACTATACAGACGATATCGTATTATTATTATTAGAAATCAGAGACCCTTTTAAGATCGCCATGAGTAGATTATCAGTCGTTGTTTCGTCTTTCGGTAAGAAGATCACGCCTTCTAAACTGAAGACACTTCTACGGGATTACCTGCCACTCACGTTAACTCTGCGGCTGCAAAATGAATGTCGGGGCATAGTTGACCGGTTTACATATCTTGATAGCTGTATAAATAATTCAGGCAATATGAGTGAAAATTTGACTATGAGAATCGTGAAAGATAGGGTAACTTTCTCTAGCCTTCGCCCTCTATCATCATGTCTAACCTTACAAAAGTTAAAAGTGACTGTTTCACCGCCATATAACCATAAGGAGTGAAAAAAGTATGTGAATTTAAACAAATTATTAGTGAAATTTACGAGAGAGAGAGAGAGTGAGGAATACCTAGCTACTATGGGTAAATTTCTCAGGATAATTCACAGAAATGAGGCAAACTAAACCTCTCCACAACACCACTAAAGCCAAGTTAACATTTGGGAAAGGCAACATCAGCAATACAGCTTCCTTGCGGATTTCACTGTATCATGTCATAAACAAACCAAACCTCGCAGCTAATTTTGCCCTACTAAGAAAAGAAAGTTACGAAGATGATTCTACTAGACATTTGCAACGAGATCGCCATTGAGCTCGATTCGATGCCATATAGCTAAGGGTTACTAACCAGACGAGTTCCCAATTTGGATGTAAGTGATTTAAACTTTTTCTGCAATGTCAAAATCTGCCCACCTTGTTTCTTACGCCAAGCTGATACTGGATGAGAGAACAGAGCTCTACTGTGCAATCGAAATGAGGCATACGCAGAACGTGACCGAGCCAACGAATTTGATGGAGCTTTAGTTGTTTTTCTAACGAGCACTTATTGGCAGATCCAAAAATACGTCTACGGATGTCAACGTCAGTTATTCGTTGTTGATAACCAACATGTGCTATACTACTCAAACAACGATGATTGAATACCTTTGATTTTACTAGATGTATTTAAACGTGCCGCACCCATTCAATTAAGCAAGCTTCAGCTCGTGCGCTAAGGGCAATACCAACGCCCCATTTACCGGCTTGAGAGAACTCTGTGGAACCAGATGTTCGAAACCAATAACGCGTAGATAGAGATGGTGCAACCAGTTCTGTAATGCACATAGGGTCCGTTATTCTGGTTTCAGATATGCAACATATGTAGATTCCTAATTTATCCAACGTACGAGCAAGAGATTCTTGTTTTCCAAGTTGTTTTAATGTGCACACATTAAATGCATCTACGTTAAGACCTAACCTAGGTTTAATGAATGATCGTCTACTAGAACCATTTTCGATATTTGGCAACCTGATATTTGGCTCAGTGTTATGATCTAAACCAACTAGATTCATAGTATCTAAAAGAGTGTCATTGTTAGATTGAGAAGAGGAAGGAAAGGAAGCAGAATCGGAGATAAAGTTGTGTTCAGTAGCCCGATTTCGCTTATCCACTCTGCGCGGCTCAGCAGATAAGGCGACCCTTTTTATACTGCGCGACGGCCGATGCAGTATGTAATCGTTGTACGTTGTATATTTCAGGGTTATATATATGGACTGTAAAAGAACATTTGGTCGCCCATTCTAGTGATGGTTTGAATTCGGAATTTTCCTTGTCCTAGATTGTCTGCCAACCAAGGCTGTTGAGCACTATCTGCCCAGATGCCAGTTGCCACAGTTTCCTTCAGCAGCCGAAACTTGCCCTTCACATCTGGAACGCTTGCTCTCACTCCGCCACTACACATTTAGCAAAAAAGTTACCGCGCAGTTAGACTAAACTCGAGGCTTCACATGAAACGGGATGATGGCTGTGTCCCTTCATGACCCGGCAAGGTTCATACTACCAATCCCGGGTTGACTGCCTTAAACCCGCCGGTCGTCAAGCCGGAATTTCTATGGCTTCAGGCCCTTTATGGAGAAACACGAGTATGCAATTCTGCTTTAATGACCGATTGTATAATGCATGTGTGTGGTCAGTTTTATTATACGCTAATGAGACTTGGCTCCATAGATTTGATGATTTTATTCGCTTACAGCAATTCGACCGCCATTGTTTGAGTAGCATAGTCCATATAGGCTACCAACAACGAATAAGCAACACTGACATCCGTAGGCATTATTTTGTATTGGTCAAAAAGTGCTCCAAATTACACACAAATAAGTCTTCATCAATTGCGTTGGATCGGTCAGGCTTTACGCATGCTTGGACGCAACAGACCAGAACAAAGGAAATTGAGACCAAGCACGAGACAGTAACAAAATCGTCTGAAATCAAGTTTCTAAAGTTTCAAAAATTATTACAATATTTTTTATACAAAATATGTTTGGTTAACTTGCAGTAATTCAAGCATCTGTTACTTTCTGCGAGACAAAAGCTCACTAATTGATCTATTCCTCGCGCAAAAAAATGTATTTTGAACAGTGTTTAGGTCAAAATAAAATGATAATGTATTTTTATCGGCGATGAAAACTTTATACACAAACACAAGATTTATAGAAAAAGACGTTAAACATAATGTAGGCTGAATGAGTATTCGATCGAATCGTGTCGTGGTCACAGGTTTCCATAATTTTATCTAAGCGTCTTCTTCGAACCGCTTGCTCAACGCTGGTGCCCACGAAGACGGAGTCTGCGAACCAGGTTCGGCTTCGGAATGTCGGTCCTGTAACTTATTCTGCTTCTAGATTTCCTCATTAATCAAGAAAAACTTTCTAAGTAGCGATCCAGAAATACACAATACTCGCTGCCATGGATTTCAATAGAGGCATTTGTTACTACTCTCCATTTGATCTTAAAAAATGGAGGCAAGCAGTTCCTAATACCCTCGTTTTGCAAGACAAGCATTCAAAATCGATTTTAAATCTGACATGTAAAACTTGAAATTGGCTCTTCTTATTTTTATCACCACTAAACGATATATTTTATCTTTAAGCACTCCAACGAACTAGTCTATAGGACTAGAAGCTAAATCAATACAAATTGGAATTTATACTAGGCCTCCAGGAAGTCACGATGCTTCTCCATAAACGAACTCCGCTAAAGAAGTTTTATTGCATATGATCAGAAAAACCCTAAGAAGGTTGGGTGCTCAGCTTGTTCCTTCGGTAAACCTTAATTCTTAATGCATTCTTTCCGCAACACTATTTGCATAATGTTCGGTGACTTTGTGGAGTTATCTAACATGAATTGACTACTGGGAAATCCTATCCAGACACACAATTATGTAGGAACGTGAACAGAGCCGCATTTGAAGCTATATTTTAAAAGATCACACCTCTAATTTATAAATAAACTTATCCACCATATCGAGCAAGTACTTATGACCGTTGAATTCGTGCGTGTCGTCTATATCGATTTGTACATGAATAAAACGACCAGCGGATATTTCTATGTTGTTTACCTCCGTTTTGGTATGCCGACAAACCATGCAGGTTTGGCACATCGCAGATACCCTTACTCATGCACGCATGTCCTTCGACATATTTGGTTATACATATCCACCGCGGCGGGTCGGATTGTAGCTTCAATGGAGGGATGTCCCAGCAC
This sequence comes from Eudiplozoon nipponicum, assembly GCA_029291075.1. NCBI lineage: Eukaryota > Metazoa > Platyhelminthes > Monogenea > Mazocraeidea > Diplozoidae > Eudiplozoon > Eudiplozoon nipponicum. Next base: position 26,266 of record JAQBSW010009480.1, read on the forward strand.
ATGTAACTGCTGTATAACCTTCACCGAAATTCCAATGCAACATACGGTCTAGGTTGATTCTTGGAGACTTTACATAGTAACCATTAATCCCTAAATCTTTTGTGTTAATACTTTTTCTACTTTGCCAACTTGACCATTTAAGGATCGAAAATTTAAGCTTAAATTTACTATCAAGTCAAATCGCCCGTAAACTCGATCAGGTCGACTAATCGTTCTTGTTGGATCAGCTTTAAGTCCGCCTCGTTAGGTCTACTGATAGCATCCGCGACAATGGTTTCATTCCCGGAAATGTGAAAGTCTACAAAGTCGAAATCTACTAGGCGAGCTATTTTCATGTTCGCACACAAAGGATAATTAAGCCGCGTGGTTTGACATAGGACACTTGTTAGTGGCCTGTAGTTAGTCAGAACTTTGAACTGATGGGCATCCAAGTAGTGCTCCTAGTGCAGAACTGTAGCATACATAGCAAGTACTTCCTCTCAAAAATTTGAATTCAGTCTTTTACGGGCCTTGGCAAAACATGATTGGTCTGACTACACCATTATCTAAAAGAAACATGTTGCGCGACAGGAAATAAACAATTTACCTGATTTTCGGATTGCGTACCGAAATATTTGAATCCACTATCATCATGATTTTTGCAAATATTTCGGTCTCCAATTACGGAGACCTTTTTCAATGCCAAACACATCACACACTTAATAGACAATCAATATGTCAAGTGGAAATATTAATTTAAACCGCCTCATTTATACTTGTTTTTAGATCTCTTAAGCATAACGTTTTTTATAAAAATGTTAGGAAAGTGTATGTTAAATTGGTTTGTGTATGTGTCTATATGTATACACTCTTCGCAATGAGATTACAGTGATTTAATGACAATTACTGACAACTCACTAGATAAGCGTACGTCATGCCTGTGTGTATGTGTTCTCGTTTGTTTTGAATTGAGGAGTAATCAGTTAATGCAAGTGTACACTCATCCCAGTTAAATTACAGCGATTTGGCAACATCTGACTATTCACTGGATAAGCGTGTTTGTGTGTATGTGCGTGAGCGTTTACTTAAAACTGAGAGCTAATCTGTTACATAAAATTACAGGCACGTGTAATGGTCATACAAGTAAAACTAAAAAGATAACTGTCATTTCCTAACTGCACACGTCAGACCTATTTTACACTTACTTTTCTAAATTAAGTAATTACGAGTGGCATTTCGGTGAGGAGAGGGCATGACACTATTAATAGAGTAAATAATTAATAGGTAGCAAAATTAAATTAGAAACGGATAAAGTGTTTCAATAGGGTAGAAAGTTAAATTAAATGGTACGTAAAAGAAATTAAAATTGCCTGATAAAGAAGATACTAGTAATAGTGCAAAGAAAATAAAATAAAAATAAACCTTGCCATCATTTCTCGATTTAATTTCGATGGATTCTCTAATCAGTCTAGTCGATCTGCTACGGCTACAAATTGATATACGTATGCACCCATCCCAATTAATTGTGTCCTGTCTCTACTGTATGGCGTGCAAAATCTGATCTATTAACATGGGCATACTTGCATGCGGTTTTATGTTCCCCTCTTCTAACCTTAATTGGGCGCATGGTTTCACCCACATACATCAGGTTACAGTCGTTACATGGAATTTCATATACTCCTGATGTGTCTAATGGTTCTATTTTCTCCTTTTGGTTGGGCAGTTTAATACCTAGGGTAACGGTCTGTTTTAAAATAGTACGTATATTGTATTTGGATGCTATCATTTCTATTTTCCTACTTAGTTTATTATCTCTATGTTGCTATTTCGGATGCAACTCACATACTCAAACGGATCAGCCAAGTCTACAGGTGCCAGCGTCGTAGTTTCGCTAAGCATGCCATTCACTATTTCAAATTTCTACTACTCCTGTCTTAAAGTGACCGTGCTCGATTCCTGAACAACAGGTTGAGCTAAAGATCTCAAATTTCCGGCTAAACCTAGTATGAAGCGATGATAGTAGCTGATTATCTCCAAAATCCTACGCATGAGGCTCTTTTACATCTTTGAGTGATTGGATTTTGCCTTCCAATGGCTTAATTCGCTTTGTGGAGATTGCAAGTTGAAGAAAATCTACGCTTGAGCAACCGATGTTGCTTTTTTTGATTCGACCAAAACAATACCCATGTGCCTGCAGTTTTCTTCCCGAGATCGACTACATATGAGCATTTTTAAAATAGGGCAAGAAAGACAAACCAATGTCAACATAAACGAATGTTATAATCTCATATATATGAGTTTCGTGCTTACTGGCGACTCATCAATAGGAGA
>JAQBSW010009481.1:0-28573 GCA_029291075.1 Eudiplozoon nipponicum
CGTAGACGTATTTTCGGATCTGACAATAAGTGCTCGTCATTAGAAAAACAAATAAGGCTCAGTCACGTTTTGCGTATGCCCTCATTTCGATTGCCCAATAGAGCTCTGTTCTGTCATCCAGCACCAAATCGGCGTAAGAAACTAGGTGGGCAGATTTTGACATGGCAGAAACAATTAAAGTCACTTACATTCAAATTGGGTACTATGTGACCCACTCGTTTGCCAGAATGGTGTCCTCGTGCGCATCTTAGTTATTGGTCAGAAACCCTTAGCGATATGACATCGAATCGAGCTCAGTGGCAATCTTGTTGCTGATGTCTAGTTAAATCATCTTCATAACCTTCTTTTCTTAGTAGCACCAGGTTTATTTATAACGTGATAGAGTGAAAGCCGGTAGGATGCTGTATTGCTGAAGTTCGCCTTGCCCTATAACTGACTTGGCCACAATGGTGTTATGTGGAGATTTAATTTGGCCTCACTTCTGTGAGTTATCTTGATAAATATACTCATAGTAACTAGGTACTCTTTCTCTCTATCTCTCTCCCACGTAAAACTATATAATATTTTTTTGTGCCTTAATTATTATTTATGTCGTTATTTATAATCTTTTGTTTCGCTTCTTATGGTTATATGGCAGTGAAACATTAGGCACTTTTGGCTTTTTGCATGGTCGTGCATGAAGATGATGATGGTAGATATATATATATATATATATATATATATATATATATATATATATATATATATATATATATATATATAGACGAATTTTCTCCATTTAACTACAGTAAAAGGATGTAAACAATGAAAATTCTCGCAATGCGCAATTTTGTTTTAATCGCTTACTTTAAAAACATCATTATATCTGCCTTTTATGGAAGGTGATTGGCAACTATCTTAAGTTATCGGCCAGTACTGCTCAGAGAGGTCTGTAGGTAGGAATGACTGATTTCTAATGAAGTGAATCCAAAAGCATTTTCAGACTAATCATAGCTCGTAATGTAGAGAAAATCTCCGCAATATCCGAAACTAGTGCTTCTACATGTTGCTCTTCATACCAAACGCATTTCTAGGCGTGTTTCGAAGAGAGAAACGGAAAAGAACTGCAAATTGCGGAAACCTAGTTGTAACGTACTTTTATCACAATTAACTATTCGATAAATTTGTGCCCGAAATGAATGTAATGTGGTACATGGCGTGTGTCTATGCGCTTACTTTTTGTTGTGCGTTTTTTCGTTTTGTTTGCTGATGTGTACTGCATACTTACGACCAAACTTAATCTGCTTTTCTGTCTTAAACTCGCTATGTAAATTGACAGTAATTTGAGTCGAATTGCTATTTGGCCAAAAATGTTTTTTAAACCTTGTTATATAAACATTTTTTGTAACAAGTTTGTGCTTCAATACACACTGTAATTTTTTTTTCACATTACTGACCATTTAATTGTTAAACTTTTAATCTTCTGTTTGGCGGTATTCAAATCTACTGACGATCGAATGATGGCTTGGTTACTAATATTGATTAAAGACGGGTAAATTCGAACTGTCAAGACGAGAATAGGGCAGGCATAGGCCAAATCAGTTGAAATCATGGACTGTTTACATTACTTGACCACAAATATAGTGGGTTTGCAGCGTTGTTCTGGCTCTAAATGATCAACCCATTAACCAACACAGCAACGTATTAGCATTTAAGGATGGACACCTAACTATCGCAGCTATACGTCTACTGTTGAGTGTTAGTATGTGTGCATTTCGTATGGCGTACCTAGATGCAAATTTGGTAATTTAGGATGAGGAGGATATGTCTGTCCACATAAACGAAATGTTTAATCTCATAATCCCATGGATTCCTGATTATTGGCTTCCCAGCAGTGGGTCTGGCATTAAGCCACAACAACGCTATATTTTATCAATTAATGTAGAGTAGCCATACGGTACAGTCGCATAGATGTATGCTTATGCCAATTTAACTTATAGTCGTTTACAGTGCAAAATAAAACTATGCAATCTATGTCTAATGGAGACCGATGTTATAAAGGTCACCAACACTATGATTTCTGAGATGTCTTAAACGTCACCAAAATTGAGGATAGCTACCATTATGAATATATACTAATGCAGCAAAGCCGTATACTTTGGCCTAGATCGATTTAGTTTATTGCATTTTCATGTTAAATATAGCATTATTTTATGAAGCATAATATTTATAAATACTGGGTTGCGGAAAGCTAATATTTAATCATATATACGATATAGCGTACCTAGTAATCAGTTATTTCATTTAGGTGTAGGAGGCTATTCTATTAATCAGAACAAGCTGAAGCAATCAAACCACCAATACTAAAACTACTACACAGCATTACAATGGCACGATATACTGTGTCATATATAGAAATTAAGTTGCCCATTCTTGGTAGGATTTGGAATTTGTGTTATGAATCTGTATCAGACCTAAACGTCTATTTTCAGAAAACACCAGTGCCACACACTGAGCTCACTATTATTTTTTAATAGTTCTGAAAAGTTAACATTTGTTGACATTAAGTGAGATATAATTGACACACAACTTAACGAGCTGACGTTACTTTTGGAGATCTGATAAGCAAATTATAAAGCAAGCTCAAGGCGCACTGCAGGTTGCTATTGCCGAGAAGCGACTGTGCTTTCACGTATTATTAAAGTCGACTTTGCGATCCTTATATAAACACCACTCCTCCTATATAAACGTACATTTGCCAGTATAAACTAAGCATTGTATTATATAGAAAAGGCAATCCATCCAGTAGACCGGTTTCGCCCTTCACATACTGTCCAGAATTTTCAGCAGGACGAGTTCTAAATAGGGACCCAATCGGTCTACTGGATGAATTGCCTTTTCTACATTATACAATTTTTTTAGTTTATACTAACAGATGCATGCATATAATGGTATTTGTGTTTATATCAGAATCGCAAACTTGACTTAAATAATTGTTACCAACAAGAGTAAATAAATCGAGAGATGAGAAAACTCGTGCTAATTGAATGCTAAGTACATATCTGGCGATGTGCAGTATATTAATAAAGCCTCGCCATCAGCTTCGGAAGTAATAAAGTTTGTTATCACGAATGTCAGTTAAAAAACAATAGCATTTATTTGCAAAATATTCATATCAATTCTGCTTTAATTAAATATGACTACAATACTCGACAAATTCTATTTAAGTAAACGGAGTTGTCATGTCCAGATTCAGGATTATTGTCAAAAGGTAGCAGAATTTTCTGTATTGTTAAAAACTTTAGAACGTTGACCAACAGATGTGTAAGTATGGATGCCATATGAGCTCCACCTAAATGAAAAATAGACTAACCAAGTTACATTAGTTAGAATATAACTGAAAATTGTGTGAAACATAGTGTGCGGCAGGATGGCTCAGTGGTTAAGACACCAGATTCCGAAGCAGACATGCCCAGGTTCGAGCCCTGTCCGCGGAAAATTCTGGCCAGTACATGAAGAGTTCCCAATAAAGACGAAACCGATCTACTGGATGAATTGCCTTTTCTACACTACACAATTCTTAGTTTATATTGGCATATGTAAGTAATTAATGGGTTAGGTGCTTATATCAAGATCGCAACCTTGATTATAATAATTGTTATCACCGTCCGCGCAACCAATGTTCGTTTAATAAAGCAATTCATTTCAATGAAGTTGTCTGAATTTAAATAGACAAATTTCGCAAATTCGATTTCAATAGTTTATGTCGTAATCTACAATAGCAACGATTGCTATCTGTGAATTACACTAATTACGTTTCGTTGCATAAGTACTTTGTAAAGTAGGAATACTGGCACATTTCGGCTGTAGTGTATTTAGTGGGAAAATTGAAGAACTATTTTACAACTAACCAATCAATGATTGCGCGGGTGATTATAAAACTTCTTAAATCAAAATTGCGAGCTTAAAATAGACACCGATCCTATTGTATTCAACCAGTCGAACAAATGACTGCAGTTTTGCTGTATGGTTCGATGAATGGTTAAATGCAGTGGGATTGATGTTTACTACAAGCTCGCAAACTTATTTTAAAGAAATATTTGGTTTCAATTTGAATATCTTTTATTTCATTCAAATATTTTATTGTTTGTGCAGAATAAAGAAAGTGAGCATACTGAGACAAACGCAGATTGTGTTCAAACTGGAGCATCAGTTGTGGAAGATCCTTTTGATGTGCTTCGCATTCCTCCACCAAGGAGCCAGTCAGATTCTACTTTCATAAATGACACTTCATTTATTACCGAGACAAACAACACGGAGGAGAAAAATTCATCTGTGGCTAAAGAAGGGTTCTTGTTTGTTTCATTTAAGGTTAAGCCAGTGAATAAGTCTAATTCTGCTATAGATTTTAGAGAAAAAGGTACATTGAGCGACGCTGAAGTCGGGACATTTATCCCCGTTGGATTATCAGCTTGTTCTTTGCTCAGTCAAGGAAGACTTTCATGTGAATCGCTCAATGTGGCTGCGAACGATTTTCGAGTTGTACGAACTACACAGGAGGCTAGAAACGATGATGACGAAATGGAGTACATTTTCAAGATTCCCATGACGAAGTAAGTTATAAATCTTCTATTTATCTATTAGTTTTTTCGCTACCTTTACTGCCAGTTGTATTAGTTAATCATCGAGGGTTCCAGTGGAATCCTGGTTTCATCCATGATAGCCTCAGGATCTCGTAAATCTAAGTTTTCGTGAGCCTTTGACCTTCATGTTTGTTATGATGCCGCCGATTATAGTAGAATATGATAGCAATTGTGTATCAGACAAAATGTTTTATTATTTTCTCATGAAAATTCTATTTTGTATATATATATATATATATATATATATATTTATCAGTGATGCTAGTGTTGCATGTTTAAAAACTTCTCCAATTAATGTAAATCGCCCTACATATATTAGGGATATGGTGACCGTGCTTTCCTCTGTGCTTTCTAAAAATTTTTGTTGCTCATTCTTAATTATCCACTATATATATATATATATATATATATATATATATATATATATATATATATATATATATACGTATATATAGGGTCTTTCTTTAATAATTGTATTAAATAAAACAGTTCAGTTACGTATTGAATTTCACATCTTAAATATATTTTTCTTTATTCTGAATCTCGTCACAATTTGTCTTCAGGCTAAATTGTCTCTAAACCCTTGAGCCATATTCCTTTAAGCCATATATAATTGGTGGCTGTTTTTCTTTTCTTTAAGTCAAGTTTGCGAGCTTGCAGTAGACACCAATCCCATTTTATTTAACCAGTCGTCGAACAACATAACAAAACTACCGCTAGTGTTATGTTGTTCGAGGACTGGTTAAATACAATGGGATTGGTGTTTACTTCAAGCTCGTAAACTTGATTTAAAGAATTGTTACCACCACCCGCGCAATCTATTATTATTTAATTGTTTTGGTTATCTTCTTTGTACTATTGACTATCACGTATTAATTGCCTTCTAAGCTTAAAGTGTCTATGGCATTGTGTTATCAAACCGAGAGAAGAATTTTATTTTCTATGTTCTATACCATGCAATTGGCTGACATTACCTACTAAAACAATTTTACTCTTGTTTATCGACCCTATAACCAAGTTAATCTTATCCTGAAAGACACTTCCTCCTGTAGGTAAGATATCGTCCAATTATTATTCATCTCGCTTGTAGCAGTCAGGATTGCCAGTAAACCTTGTTTTTAGTATTTTGGCCGATTTCGCAATGTGTATCTAGGTGGCCTCGTTTTTCTATGTTGTTTCTGTGAGGCTTCCTTTCTGGTTTGATCATCTTTTATGGGAAGCTTTTATCGCAATTTAGTCAAAACTAGACCAGTATTGAATTGAATGTTTCCACGATTATGCAGTCCATAATCTTCGTGGTAGCATTAAAATAGTCAGATATAATTGGATATATCCACCATCAGAGTTCATGTGGAGAATCAACTTTTGTAATTACGCAATAACACCTAGTGTAACAGAATCAGAGCAAGCATGCTGGATGCGAATGCCGGGTTTCGGCTGCTGAAGGAAACTGACCAATGGAGCTTGGGCAGATAGTTTTCGTCAGCCTTTATTGGCAGTTTATAAAAGAGAAGGAAATCCTTAAATACAAACAATCTTAGCTAGGTATGGCCGACCTAGCATTCTTTTACATCTCGCAAAGAACCGTGAGTAATGCGAGCAAGAATGAATTCATACCGCATCGATGGACGCTCAAGAAAAAAAAGTCGCCTTTTGTGCTGGGTCTTGCAGAGTGGATAAACGAAACCAGATTACTGCGGACATTTTCATGCCAGATTATGCCCTTTCTTTCTCTTTTCCCTTCTCAAAATAACGTATAATGTTATTTTAATTGCTATGATTTTAGCGCTGTTAATTTACAAACATTAAAATAACTTGGACACCACGGAGTCCCTGCGCGTACGTTGGATAAATTATAAATTGAGAAATATTGCTTATCTGAAACTAGAATAAAAGATTCTACAGCAATGCAGATCGGGATGCACCATCCTTATCTACGCGTTATTGCATTCGAATCTCTGGTTCCACGGGATTTTCTCAAACCGGTAAATTGGGCGTCGGTATTGTCTTTATCGCACTGGCTGAAGCTTGTTTAACTGAATGGATTCCTTTATAAACTTTTTGCGGCACGCTTAAATCAATCTACTTAAATGAATGCCAAAAATCTTAACCAATTTTTCCTTCGTATGCTCCTATCGATTGTAGCACATACGATAGCAAGGATGCTTTTGACTGCGACGAATGATCTTTCCTGAATAGAGCATGAAGTTCTCATATAGTCTAGGTTATGAGTGACATGAATGCTCAAGTTAGTTGCTTAAGCAACGCAGAATTTCATTTGGGTGTAAGATAGACACTAAGCTCGATGCGTAACGATATTAGTGAGCAACTGTTAGATATCTGCGCGCGGAACATGGATTATACTCACAATTTTCAGACGTAGTGTAAAGCGTTGCGCCACATGACGTCCTCCAGCCCCGGGTAAATGGTGGTTGTATCCAGGGTTGTCGTTCTGTTTAGAATTCATACGTCTAATCTGGCCATGCATGTATCCGTTGTAGATTTACACTCAAGTTTTCCGTAAACATGAATAAGAATAAACCTCAAATAGACGAAAGCAAACTCGAACAACCATTTTTTCTCCAAAAATACGAAGACATTCTAAAATCAAAACTAACTGAACTTGACGGTGAAATGTCAAATTTACTTTCAACGAGGATAATCTTCACTATGCAAAATGCAGATACTATTGTATGTGACATTGTAGGCTCCGGTAGAAATAGTCCGTGAGTTGCTATAAAATCTATATAGATTTTCGAAACCAGGCGCCAAATTTCTGCTAGCTCGGCCTGTAATAATACAAATAGAGTTGTAAGACGCCAACTTAAGCGCAGTCTGAATATCGATCTCGAATGCAATCCTATCTTTTAAACGTTGTAGAGCTGTAGATGATTTGATTACGAACTTATTTAAGATTATTGGCGACATAATTTAAGGAGTGTCGACTAATCTATGTTACAGTATATAGAATATGGAGACCGTTTCGGTTGCTTTGAGTGAGTTGATCGCTATTCCTATCTTTAATTATGCCATCGAAATTCGTGGGGTAAGCATTATGTTATAAGCCTGACTCCATTCGTGTATAAGTGATTTTCTTCGATTATTTTACGCCGTTTTAGCGATTCGCACGAATCACATATTAGAAATAAACACGTCTAATTATTGCCAGCACAAAGTTTTATGGATAACAGTTTAACCTTAAGGCGAGTTATTGAATAGTGACATACATATCACCGTTTCGAAATAGCTGTCTTTTTACACTTCAAGGGTGCAATGGTCTCAGTCAATCGCACTGCTCTATTCGATTTTTTTTCGAATTGTGTTATGCCTATTAAATTAGTGAATACTGTGTACACACTATACAAACTCTTCTGGTGCCGTTGGAGTCTCCAATGAATTATCGCCTAACATGTCTCTAAAGGATTTCAACATTTCATATTTTGTTTAATTTTGCAATAGATAACCTTGTAAACTTTACTCATACTTACGTTCAAGATGCAGACATTCCGGTGATAGATGAGCCGATTTCCACTGTACAGTCGATATTTTAATATTATTCCACAATCTAGTTTCTGCCCACGATACCTTAAACAGAGCATCCATCGTAGTTTCGTCTTTCGGTATGAAATTCTCACCTATAATATGTGATACTGCTACAGGATCACCTACCACTCCCTCCAACTCTACCACTGCAAAGTAAAAGTTTTGATGTAGTTAACAGGTTTACATAACTTGGTAGCAGTGTCCGTTACTCATACAATGTGAGTGATGAAAGCCTGAGTAACATTCTACAAACTTCGTCATTTATAATGAAACTGCCTTAAAGGTCTCGTATACAATTCAACTTCACGTGCGATTTTATTATATGTTGGTGAAACTGAGTTCCTTAGAATTAAAGATTTTAGGCACTTACAAGCGTTAACTTACCGTTATTCGAGAAGCATAGTAAATGTATCTTACTACCAATGATTAAACAACGCTGGCATCTGTGGACGTATTTTTGGATCGCCAAAATAGTGTTTCTTTTCGGACGAAAAATAAAGGCTCCATCAACCGCTTTGACTAGGTCACGTTTTACGTATAGTTTCAGTTCGATTGCCAAGTGGAGCATTATTTTCTCAACATGTGCCAGATAGGCGTAATAAACATAGTGAACGTAGTTAAGCAAGGGAGAACCAAGTAAAGTCAACTACAATTCAATTGTATACTATAGAACCCGCTGGTTTACAAGGGTGGAGTCCGCGTGCCCATCATAGGAATTGGACGAAAACTCTTCGCGATATGGCATTGAATCGAACTCTTTGGCGCTCTTGTTGCAAATTACTAGTAGAATCATCTTCTTAACTGTGTTTTCGTAGTCAGGTAGAGTTAACTCAGGGGTTAAGCTGCGTTTATAAAATGGTAAATTAAAAATCACAATGGATCTACATCGCCGATGTCACCTTGCCTCAAAGTTTACTTGGCTATAAACGTAGTGTCATTACAGTGTGTTCAATAGGAAAATATCTACATCTGGACTAAATCCTCTTCATGAATCACTCGATTAATAGAGTTTCTGTTTCAAGTATTATTTATGTGATAATTGCTACGTATTAGTTTTTGGAATTATTGTTATTACTATTATTATTTGTTTTATTTATTAAAAGAATTTTTCCTTATGGCTGCGTATATAGTAGTTCTACGGCACAAACAGTATCGAAACGTTATAGGTTTAGAAGTTGGGTGTAGTATAGAGGTAGAGACCTGCCTAGCTCACTTTAAAGCAAGACGACATCCGTAATACAACATCCTTATAGTTTTTACGGTATCACTTCATAAACATGATAAAAGCCGCAGTTAACTTTGCTAAACTGTGAAAAGAAATTTAATAAAGTGATTCTGTTAGAAATCAGCAACAGGATCACCACTTGAATTTCTTTAGCTTCATATCGCGCAAGGTTTGCAACAAAGATGTATGGCGTACAACCTCTACCCATCCTGTTAGACGAAAGAGTCCTATATCACTAAATATGATTTTAGTTAACCTGAGCGGATTTTGTCATATAGAAATCTGTTCAACTAGTTTTCTACGCCAGTCCGGCGCTAGCTGATGGAATAATGCTCTAATGAGCAATCGAATTGTTGGCACACGTAAAACGGAACCAAGACATTTTAACTGATGGATCCGCATTTGTTCGTCTAAAAAGGCGAACGTATATGCACATCCAAAATACGTCTTTAAATGTCAGCGTTCCTTATTCGATGTTAACTTATCTGAGCTCTGCTCTATAATTTCGGTGGTCAAATGCCTATTCAGTATCTAAAATTTTCGAATCTAAAAGTCGAAGTCACACTAGCGTGTAAAAAAACTGCACACACATCTTCATCGTACAGTGGACTTTCAAGGCAGAGTGAGATATTTGTGTTTCTTTATAAATTTCGAAATTTGAAGAAAGCTATACTTGCTTTCTCGGTTGTCATTTTTACCGTGTCCTTCATTATGCCTCATTTATTGATACAGGTACCAAGATATAAAAGTCTTGAATTCGCAGCTTTGAAGTAAAGGCTGAGTGACTGTGTAGAAGTATATTACACTTAGAGTTCGAATTTTATGCCGAAAGATGGAAAGGTATCTGGTAATATAGCGAAAGTGGTCCAGGCAGAATGGTTGTTGTCGAATAATAATACATTATCATATGTACAGCCAAAATCAACTAATATTCCACTTGAAAAATGTTCGAAACATGCTTCCTGAACGTATGGAAGGATATAGTTCATAAGGGCATCTGCTAAAAAATTTTTAAAAAAATGGAATTTAGAGATTTGGTGGACAGCACTTCTAGCAGTAAAATTGTGCGATAATTCATTATAGACTCTTACGTGAGCACAAGAGTTTGTGTAGAGAACTCGTCTAATATTTAAAAATTAGTAAGTATACCACTTCTTGACAGAATATCTAAAACGGAATTGTGATCCACTGCGTCAAATGCATAAGTGAGGTCTATAAGGACGCCTATTGCGGAACGGCGATATACATGTCGCTTTTCAAGTCTATATATTAAGGTAAAACGATGATCTTTATAACCTCGCCCTAGTACGATTCCTGCTGGTTCTTTTATAACGCGCGAGGCACTGAGGTGGCGTAAGCCAATTGGCACAAACAGCTTAAATAAAACTAGAGACAAGTTTATACCACAATAGTTAGCGCACAAATTAAGATGATCGCCTCGCTTCAAGCAACTGCCATGTTATCTTCATTTTATAAGGTATAAAGGAGATTATTAAACGCCCTAAAAATTACATAGCCTTCATTTTTAAATAGGGTTGGAAACAGATCATCTGGTTCTTTTTGCTTTCCAAATTGATGACACATGCATACTTTCAGAGATCAGGATCTATGTAGTTGCCAAATAAAATTGGTCTTTGAAGTATCGACATATTTTATCGGTTATTGGATTATGGCTAGAATCATTTTGTATTTTGCTAATTTTTAATTATATCGAACCTGTTGCGTGAATATATTGGACCAAAAATCGACTATTGCCTTGCGCAATCATTTAACTTCTTCGGCCTTTCTGATCTAGAGGAATTCATTTTCGACTTTTAGATTGCGCTTAAGTTGGCATCTTATAACTCTACGAGTATTATTTTAAGCCGTGCTAGGAAGAGTGTTATGCATAGTTTATAAAACCTCCGGAGACTTTTCAGGTAATCAATGACTACTTCTAATGAAGCCTAGATTGCCATATGCGGCAGTACTTCTATTTTGCATAGTAGATCATATTTTTGTCCACAGTATATTCCAATTTTCAACATCAAGACCGGTTAATCTTGATTTTGAAATATCTTCATATTCTAGTCGGAAATTCGGCTGTTCGTGTTTGCTTACATCTCTTTGAGGTTTATTTTTATACATCTTCCTTAAGATTTGAGTGCAAATATACAGTGGATAAGAGCATGGTCCGAGCCGAAATACGTGCTCCAAAACGAACCCCAGCTTTGGATTCAACCACGCCATCTTTAACTAATTGCCAAATAATCTATTGGAGTCTCGTTTAGCAGGAGTCTGAGGAACGTCATTTGGCGCAGACGTTACACTTCGTCAGAAGTTTGTCCTACTCAAGTACAGCCTCTGTTCCGCGCACCTATCCAACAATCATTCACCATAATCATTACGCATTGATGTTACTGTGCATCTTCCAATTGAATGAAATGCTGCGTCGCTTAAGCGTCCAATTTGAGCATTCATGTCAACAACACAGAAGACCATATCGGAAATTATTTCTTTACTTTGTTAAGAACTTCTATTGGAATATAAGCTGACGTTGCTGGCATCTATGATGCAATCGGTGGGTGCATATGTAGACACAACGTAAAAGCGACATTGAATGATGTTTCTGTTATTGATTGGATAGACGTCTTTAAGCGTGTCACATAAAGTTAGCTGTGTACAAGGATCAGTTCAGTCGAGCAAACTTCTGCTCTTGAGCTACGGACAAAACATACAGTTGCTTTTATACTACTATTGACTATTGCGGGACGATTGACTGCACTTGTATGTCGGTAAAGTTGTTATTCCATTACATTTCCACCTGCACAGCGTGTCTGCTTCCGTAACTGATGGGTTCTCACTGGTCCTGTCACTCTTAAGCCTTCTACACGTGTACTGTCAATCGAAAGTGTTGTTGTACCAAGTTTTTCCGAATTACTTATTACATTTCGAGTCGTCCATTCCGGACTGATCCTCAAAATTTCAACAGAATATTCACAGAAAATTCGGTGGTATCATAGGTTCGAAGCTAATATCATCTAGGTAAGGTTCGTACACCCAGTTTAGTTATGCTACTAGAATTTTGGATTTTTGTTTCTGGTGCATAATATATATATTTTTTTTTCTAATTTAGTAAAAATACTTGCTAAAGCCTCATCTTCCTTAATTTGTTGTAATATCCTCAAATTAAATGCCCTCACGCGAAAAACCTAATCTAGGTTTTATGAACGGTAGTTTACTTGAACCATTTCCCATATTTGGCAAATCGTAATTGTGCTGAGGGATTTAATTAACAGCCACCATATATATGTAATCTGCAAGAGTGCTATTGGTGGAATGAGACGAGGAGGAAACTGATGGAAAAGAGGCCGAACTGGAAATGAACGTGTCTGGAATGGCCTAATTTCACGTGTCAACCCGAAACAGCTCAGCAGATAAGGCGACCATTTTTATCCTGCTCGACGACAGATGCAATATTGAGTCATTACTGTTCCTATTGTTTATGGTGAAATACTAGCTGCTAAATAATTCTAGGTCGCTCATTCCCAGTGGAGATAGTTTGTATTGTTTTTATTCTTCTAGATAGTCTGCCAGTCAATCATTGTGAGCAGTATTTGACCAGACGTCAGTAGACACGTTTGCCTTTAGCGTAATGAGGCGGACCTTCGCGTCTCGCGCGCTTGCTTTCATTCTCGTTTAACTTTGAGTGTTATTGTGAAGTTGAACAGAATTCGAGACTTCACATGAAAGGGGATGATTGTTGTATCTCGTTCAACTCGGCAAGATACGTGCTACCGTTTTATGAAACCTGACCAGATCCTCAGTAATCGAAAGACACTTCAATCGGCACAACGTGTGAGAAGCTGGTGGAAAACAGAGCCCAATCAATAGGCCCTGGATTGTTATGCTCTATTTTCGTATGCCCTTTTCTGGGCCAGCTTACGAGAGACCTAGATCTCGGTTTATGCATGTTTGTATACATTTATGTTTCTTGTTCATAGTTTTATTTAAATTGATTGCATAATATGTGTGCCGATTATGTCTCTATGTATTGTCCACGTCGTTTTGTGAATGCTTGACGCACGTATGCCCACGCTTTGTGAAACTTCAATTACATGAGCGCGCACACCCACACAAACGTAAATGAAAACATTAAATAAATGTACAATTTTGTATTTAAAAAAAAAATTACGGGTGCCTTGTGTCGGTATTATTGTTATTATCGTTAAAGACTTTTTCTTGTATTGGGCTATCTAGGCCTATTTAAGCAGCCTGAGAGGTAAGTCAGCTGGCGTTTCTGAAGAAGTGCTTGTTTCTAAAGAGCTCGTTTGAATGCTTTAGTTAACACATTAAATTAGCTCTGTGTAGAAACGAGGAACATTTGATTTTTTGTTTTATTTTTAAAAGATTAGGCTTTATAACGGGAAAAATGCATATCTTGCATTTAAAGAAGGGTTTTCGGTGCGAAAAAAGCCAACGTCGTTTTGTGATTTTGGCTTCGCCGAATGCTTCTTTTTGTACATCAGTAGCTTCTTTCAAATCGGTTAAAAACTGAGGTTCTGGTATTGTACTAATGTGTTTCGTTGTTCTGTACGGTGAGGGATCCCAGTTCACTTAATTTTATTAATTGTTTGATCTCATTTGGTCAGTTCTTCATTTTTTGGTGATGAACGAAGATGGCCGAAACGCACATCATGCGTCACTGAAAATGTCTTTTATGTTGTAAGGCTGGTTAAAAAAATGGAATTGGGGATAATAATTATTGCAAATTGTCTACAAGTGATCTAAAACATACCCCCTAGGTTTCTTCTTAATTTACGGTAGAATGCACCAGGTAGTTTAGTTAAGATGATGACCTTCTAAAAACGTTCTTCGGAATCGGTGATAAACTGAACAAAATTTGGCGTTTCTTTCCAGATTTGATGGTGAAATAATTGTGTAAATATGTTTCATTTTTTGTACTTTGCGGTTTTTAAGTTAAATAACTGCTATTGTAGGAATTTTATGATATTTTTTCTTTAATATCAGTTTTATATTTTGCAACAAAAACGGTTTCAACTAAGCAAAATTTTCAGTTCGGCTTTAACTTGAACGTTTATTTTGATTGTGCTGCATTGGAAAGCCTTATTTCACCAGTATTAACGTCAATGTGGTTGGGTGTCTTTTCCAATAATATTTTTAGAAGAAACTTCAACAAAATTATAATTATACTATGATTGGATGATTATTTTTTAGTCAGATCACGTTAAAACAAACTGCTAATGATGCACTATAATCTCAAATCTGTGTTCATTTTACATCTGGGCTTGAGTTAAATTATTAATTAACTACTTGAATATACTACCGACAAGAGACGCGTTCGGTGACATAGGATGAACAAGTCATATAAAAATAAATAAATGGATATAAAACAGTATATTTCTTATTAGGAAGAAAAAAACATTAAAAACAAAGTGGATAATGGCCATTTATTTCGTGACTACTAAACTTCACCTTACAATCTTTCATTTATATATTTCCTGAGTTTACCTTTGATTTTGTAGCTAGCAACTAGTCTAACTAATAATCACGTAATTAAATGAAAACCCAGGATGCATACAAATGAAAGATCGTAAAGTGAAATTTAGTGGTCTCGAAATCAGTAGTCATTATCCACTTTGTTATTAATGAGTTTTTCCTTCCTAATAATAAATATACTGTATAATATTCGTAGGCAATGGCCATAATAAATGGATATGTACGTTTCAAACGCGAAGGACTCCAAAGGATATTATGCCCGTACGGCATAATTTACCAGATCTCTACAATGAACTCTGTTTGCTGCTAAACCAAAATATTTAAATCATTGAAGTTTTCAGTTCGTAAGGCTAACATGTGGCGTAATCGAGGTATTTCGACTATCCCTCCTACGGTTCAGGCTATCCATTCGAGTTGATTTAAAATCTCCCGAGCAGGATTTGCAATTGGTCTCCTTAAATAGTGCCTCAACCAATGCATTCAACGTTCAAAAGCAAGGCTTGACGATAATTTTTTCTCTTTTCTTACGCCTTCTGACGTTTAACTGGCGATGAAAAACGAAACCGTGTGAATATGCAGATTAACAACGCTCTGCATGTTGGTAGCTACATTGCGACATGTAAGTTTTCGCAGAATAAAGGAGGACAGACAATACGTTTTACTTAAAGACCTCTGACTTGTTGCTTCGAGAAATCGACAGGCTTTTTCAAGGTGGTTTGCACAATATGCCGATGGCAGCTAAAACATGGCTATTCCATCTAGAATAGTCAGAAGAAGCCTATGCGTGCTGTGTCACTAGAGGTTCTAAGTAAACGAAATCGTTGTCGACTGGCAGTAGGCCGCATTTGAGCACGATTTTTGTTTCTGGATCAAACTTTGACGTAACCTCAGTTTCTGATGCGTTTACCACCATAGCCTTTTGAATAGATGCTTCTCCAGTGCAATTAATGGTCTTCTGAAGCTAGACTTCTTTTTCTGTCATAAAAATGAATAGTCAGCGTTTTCGAGGCCATGAAGCTAGCCACCTTCAGCTCTCTAATCCGGGAACTGTTGCGATAACCTCTGAAAGGCCTACAACTACAACATATGTGGACAAGGAGGGGATGTAATGGAACACTCATGTTGGGTGTCGTAGTAAATGGTAAAAGTTCTCTTGTGCGCATACAAGCTTATCAATAACTTTACTACGTTTAAAATAATCAAGTGTAGTTCGCCATTACATCTCGAGCGACACGAATTCTAAGGTGGCTGAATAGTCTAGAAAAGCAACGTTAGTGGGAAGCTTATGCCGATGGTGCAACTTAAGAATTAGAATTTCTCATTTCCGGTCGATTCATTGCATAGGCCGACTTAATCTGATTTTTTTTCATTCTACAAGTATCGTGTTGAGTATAATGGCAATGACCACATTTGATCTAGCACTGCGCAAACTGTCACTATAAGCAAAAATTAGACGATTCTCCAGAAAAAATATATTTACTTAGATCTACTACTTGAACCAGTAGAGCTTCTGCAGCTCACTCTCGCGTTATAGGCGGTAAACATTCGTAGTCTTCTTCAAGTACGATGATGCGTCATCGTCCAGGATTAGAGTGACGGATGCAGTTGCCGCAAATAGTTCCAGCTAAAGTCCATCTTTCTACAGCTTCGTTTCCAACACAGTCTTAACCTAGTTGCACGTTAACATAACCGGCAATCCATAAGGTGTTCAAACGCTGTGTTAATGTCTGCCAGGATAATGTTGTTTATGCGGAATTTAGCTTAGGCCAACGGAGTGTCTGTGGCTTTACAAACAAGAAAGGCCTTTGTTGCAACACTGGATAGTATATAGGCAACAACGTTCTCGCGTTTGAACAGGAAAAGATTCGCCTTTTGTCTGAAAATAGGCACAAACGAGATGCATTATGTCTGCTTGAAGCACCTGTAATATATTTGAGGCAAGCAATATGAATACAGAGCATGTGAATTTCGCCATCCGAAAGTGATTTTATGGCTCGGAAAAGAAGAGCTAATCGATAAACTATTGCTGGGCTTGAGCAGCACATGGATTTGCAAAGGCTATTAAAAGTCCACCGTGCCTATTTGCTTGTGTTCTGTTTCAGGTTGATCGTATCCGGCGTCGCTTTCGATCTATGTGCTAACCGGCCATTCCCGAATTTGTCATTAGAGAATAGACACTGTGCCACCCTGAGGAGATTGAACTACGGTATACTGACAGTATCATTATACTGGTATTTCTATTTTAAACGGTAGCATAAGGTAGAAAATGAAATTTATCAAGTAGACCGTTTTTGTTTCTATTGGGCACTCAACAAGTACTTGTCAGAATTATCACGCCAGGGCTTAAACCAAGATGCATTTACTTCAATCTTCAAACTGTTTCAAAACGACACACAAATTTAGAACTACATGAAAGTTTCAATTATATGCCAAATTATATTTTCAGGTAGTCTTTCATTCAGGTAATTCCTATACGACATCACTGTTGACCTAAAATATAAAACTAGTTTTCTTTCATTTTCCTATTGTAGAACAGGCACTATGTCTCATGGGGAATTAATACTGACTTGACTTGTAATGGAATGATTTTATTATATATATTTTGCTAATATAAGCCAAAAATAGCATAAGATAGCAAAAAGAATTAATCAAATAGATCGATTGCTGGCCACAAAAACTTCAGTCGATACATAACTGAATGTTGCATGTCGTTCACGGCCTAAATGGTGTAGTTTATGAGTTGCATGACTAAAGCAAATGCACTCAGGTTCGAGCCCCGGCTGTTGCAATTATGGAAAAAGCAATGTGAGTGCTCAATAGGGCCGAAACCGGTCTAATTGATGTATTGAATTACCCTTTTTTGTTATGTTTAGGTTACATTCGCAACATTTGTTTATATGTTTATTGCAGTTGTAGGTGTGTGTGTATAATAATAATAATGATTAATCTTGTTTTATTTTTCATATTTATCTTGGCAATGAGCTTTATTTATATTTTTAACGGAAATCAATGTCATTTTGTGTTTTAGCATTTGGTAAAGTGCATTATTTTGGTAATCATAACATTCAATTTTTCTTTGTGCGTCCTGTTTTGTAGCTGTGATTGATGGGCAGTTCATAATTTCGAATATTTTAAATTTCCTAAATTAAATTTCCAACTAAAACTAACTTTTACTAAGTCTGTCTTCTAGCAGGGGTTATGATATTTAGTTACAAAAAAATTTTTTTTTCTCACGTTTGAATTAGAGATGACGATCGATTATCATATTATCCTCCTGCAAATTCTTGATGCTGCTGAAGTATTATAGTATTCGAAATAAAATACTTTCTCTTTATAGTAGGATATGAATATTGTTCATTAGGCGTTCTTCACCATCATTACAACAGTATTCGTTTTTAAATGCTGCTGTTTTGCTGTGCCATGTGTATGTCAGTCGGTCGGTCGTCGTCATCATCACCATCACCATCATTGTAACAAAAAACTAGCTGGTTATTAGTTGCATGACTCCATGTGTTTGACAAGGATTTTACAATGTCTTCACCTAGCAACATCATGTTTCGATGCAATATTTGTTGATCTCCGCGTAGTGAAGATGGACGGCGACGGTCGGCTTGCTGAACTCGAATAAGCTGACGAAGGTTTTCCGCTGGAAGAAAAGGAAAATTAGATGTAGGCTATCATTTATTGCACTCAAGAATTGTGAATCCGTTATCATCAGAAGTGAAACGCCTATAACAGTATCATTTTGACCATTTTTATACGGAGCCTAAGATTATGCAAAACAGCGCTCTACTGTTCATTATAAACCTGGTCGTGTTTAGGATCCCCGGTGACATCAAACAGGTAGGCTGGTGAGGAGATTTGCGGACGCATTAGTCTAGTTGCAGCTGTGTTTTACGAATTCTGAAAACAACTCTGGAATTTCCTATCTATTTCACTACGTACTACGTCCATGGACTTGAGAAAATATGCTTGGCTGATTCTCAATTATGCTGCGGTGAGTTGAAAGCTGACGGACTATATCTGTCCGCGCGTGGACAGCTGTGCTTTTTCTTGCTGAGCATCTGGAGGCATTACTCAAGAGAAACGTTTTAAGACCGACCAGTTCTGGTCGATCAATGTATGATATACTTTTACCACCAAATCTTGTTAGAGGTTGCTAGGCCACCGAGTTAACTCAGACAAAGGACCGTAAACGCAGACAAGATAGACCAGGAATCGCGCGCCCGGGTACTATTAAGCTCCTTATTGGACACTTCTCCACGCTGCATTGTATTCGCAGTGACCATTAGAAGCTTGACTTAACGAACATATGAAGGGATGTGGTGAATAAAGTGGGCCATTGAAGAATCCAGATGGATTTTAATTTTTTGACATCATTATCGCAGAAAGAAATACAGTAATTTTTATAACTGAGCCTTATTTGGTTGTATATAGAGGACTCCTTTCTGAGCGCTCCAAAAATACGCCTACAGATATCAATGTTGCTTAGTTTTTGTCGGTTGTCTAATGGGCTATGCTTCTCAAACAGCAGTGATAGAATGCCTGTAATCGTCTGAAGTTTTCGACTCTAAAAAATCAAGTTTCGTTAGCGTATAAAAAACTGCGCATACACATGCAACGTGAGATACTCGTGTTTCTCCATAAATAATGTAGGTCGGAGGAAGCAATTCTAGTTTTCACCGTTCTCATATTAACCTCGTTATTCGTATTGCCTGATTTATTGATTAAGCTACCAAGATATGCACATCTATCTACTGCTTCCGAATTCTCACCTTAAAGCCGCAAAGTTGGAGTAAGAAATATGTGATCCTGTAGTAGTATAATACATTTATTTGGTAAGAGTTTCATATTGAAAAACGGAACGACTGCTAATATATTCAATATCTTCTGCCTAATCAAGATTGATAGATATACCGCCGGGAAGAATTTCGACGCCTGCATCTTGCACGCATGGAAGAGTATAATTCGTAATGGAATCTTACAAATTTAAACAAAAATGCTGAAAGTTGGGATCCTTGGTTGGCACCACTAATAGCAGTTAACTTGTGCGATAAATCATTGTAGACCCTAAAGTGACCACAAGTGTTTGTTTAGAGAGCTTGTCTATTATTTACAAATTTAATTTGTGCCTCAAATTTTGACATAATATCGAAGAGGCAATTTGACTCCACCGAGTCAAATAAAATACTGAGGTATAAAAGGACGGCTATTGCTGGACGGTGCTTTACATTTTGCTGTTCAAGTATTTGTCTTAAGATAAAGTTACTACCTATACAACCTCGTACTGGCCTGAGTCCGGCTTGTTCCTCTCTTTCATGTAATTCATGCGAAATTCTGAAACGGCATATGCTAATCGGAGCAAATGACTTCGATGCAACGAGAGTCAAGTTTATACCACGATGGTAATCGCACTAATTCCTATTACCCTTTCTCATTATTGGATTGATGGTAGGCACACTTCAAGCAACCAACACAGTCTTGTCATTCCATATAGTACGAAAAAGATTAGTCAACGCCATACAAGTTGTCTTGTCACCATCCATAAATGAAGTCAGAAGCAGATCATCAAGGCCAGCTGCTGTTGGATGTTTAAGCAACAGTATTGCATTGCGTATTTAGAACTCCGATAGTTGCTCAAGATTGGCGTTCAACATTGTGTATACAGGCGTGTGTTCGGAAATCGGGACCTATACTGTTGCCTAGGAAAATTGATTTTTGTCTTGTTCGGCCTACCAATCAAGACTAGTATTATCAGTTCTCAGATTATTGTTGAAATTATTTATTGCTTTGCTTACAATTAATTTTCTTGGACTTGTTGCGCGAATATGTTGAGACAAACATCCGCTGTTGCCTTATGCGTAAGCTTTTTCCATCTATTCAGCCTTTCTTGGCCAAAACGATTCAAGATCGACGTTATCTCTGGGATTGAGTTTCCGTCTAATTGTTCTACCAGTATTATTATCAGCGAAGCTAACATGAATTTGGCGCCTGGTTTCGAGAATCGCTACAGACTTCTTAGGGACCCAATGTCTATTTCTGAGGAAGCCTAAAATGCCGTATACAGTGGTGTCTACATTATGCATAGTTGATATTTCCTTCCACAGTAGGTTAGACTTTTCTCCTTCCAAACCGGTTAAAATTTACATCTATTTGAGGTTTATTTTTATTTAGTTTTCCAGAAAATTTTGGAGCAAATTTTCAACGGATAAGTGCATGGCCCGGGTAGATATAGTGTTTCCAAACCAGCGACAGTCCTGGATACAACCACGCCATCTACAACTTATTGCCACATTACCCATTTTAGTCCACAGTTGTCTTGGGGCTGGAGGACGCCATGTGGCGCAATGCCTTGCCTTACTTCCTAAGATTGTGCCATTTTGGTGTAACATCCAACAGTCATTCAACATTATAATTGTGCATTGAACTTAAGGTGAAAGTTTTTCTTCCGATTACCAAAACATTTATTACCCTCTACGAATCAAAAACGTAAATAAAAATTTAAATTTATGTCTAAAATTAATATTGGGTAATAAATGTTTTATGTATGTGAAGAACAACTATCCTACAAGCATTGTCGTTAAATGTGATAAAACGTAGATGAAATTCTACGTCGTTTAATCGAGAAACTTGAGTGTTCATGTAATCTAGATTAAATTTTGTGGCATTGCTTTTAGTAGATGTATTCAAGTGTATCGCACAAAGTCGGATGTTTACAGGGATCTATTCAGTTAAACATGCTTTGGCTCTTGAGCTAAGGAAAATACCGTCTCCTTGTTGTCGAACCGGAGGAGAATTTCGTAGTACCCTAGTTTCGAAGCCAGTAATGCTTAGACAAGTTTGGTGCACTTACTTCTGTAATACTCATGGAAACCTGCATTCAGACGCACAACGTATATTACGTTCTAGAATTTCCAACGTACGCACAAGAGCTTCGTGCGCCACGTTATTGATAGGCTGGTTCACTTTGAATAAATCTGTGACATTTGAAGCTTGAAATCAAAATGGAGAACCACGTATAATTAGCTATTAACTTTGCTCAGGAAAATTGCATCGGGTACGGTTGCAAGCTAAATAGTTCATTTTAATCCGAAACCGATGGTTTTGTTCAATAATGCGTGGTTGTCGGTTCTCAACTGATTTTTTTTCACCTGAATTCTTTGTTAGCTACGTCTAGATCGTCTTGTGCTAGCGTATTTGAATGTACACGCCTGATGGTTTGAGCTATTGCATGGTTACGTAAACTGCCTTGCAGTTGCTTGTCTTTTTCTATGATTAGCCTTGGGATCCAATTTTATGGTTCCGTTTTGTTCGGGTTACTCTGCCTTTTAAAACTTAAGTAGGCATTAATTTTTAGCAAATTTACGGTGTACCAGCTAAATCTGACCGGTGCTCAATAGAATATCGACGTGACATCAGGTTAAGAATTGATAATTACTTTTGCTGTGATACAATTTACGATGATCATTTATGCGTGCTGTACGTAAAGATATGAGTGGAATTTCGGTGGGTGGCTACAATACTGTAGTCGGAGGTGTTAATCGCGATCTCGATTGCTAGGTCGCTTTGCGCACTTGTTTTTATTATCTACGCAACGTGTTGGTTGACAGAAATCTTCTAGAGCCTAGAATTGGAAGCGTAGACACATGTTTTCGTTTGTTTTATTGTCAAAAATAACGTGCAAGGTTCACTGTATGGTTTATAATTACAGCGAAATGGTTTTGATGAAAAATGCTGAGATGAAGCCTCCAGTAATGATGTAATTGAATACGACACTCCTATATTAATGCACTATCTGTTTAGAGGTTTGTTTTGGAGGGACGACCGATTTCTTAGGTGAATTTAAACTACCGGATGCAAATGTATACACATGTGTTATTTGACTGAAAATCTGGTAATCGTTAACCATACATAAAATTATGCGGGCTTAAGTTTGCTATGAAGGTTTTAATCGATATAAGTATGCAAAACGCAGATGTATTCGGCTGTGACCTATTTCTCTGGAACGTGATAGTCAAACGAAGTTTATGAGTTGAGCGGTAGCTTATGTGTTTGTTTTTTCGGTATGCCGAAATTAACTTTAGAAAATAGTAGCATTATTTAACAATCATCATTGTTAAAACTTACGGTCAGTGCGATTGACATCTACTGCCAGTTGTTACTCTCCTGTAGCTCTTTATCGTCCTTCAATCTTTGTGGATACATTATGGCGAATTTGAATTCACCGACTTGAAAGCATAATGAACTCAGCGTTTTTATCATTTTCAAATCCTAGTGGTGTGTTTTGAACCTAGTTAGTCCTCATCTGAGATCGACAGGAGTGGTGCAGTGATACGAGTGCCAAACTCAGGAGCTGATGTACTTCGGTCCCGGCAAATTCTGGCAGGTACCGGACAAGTTTTCGACGGGGACGAAACCGCGTCACACCAAGTTGTCAGATTAACTTCACGGATTTTTATTTTTTTATTTTCAGTCATTTACATGATTTGGTGCTAGGAGTATATTAAACACAGAACACTAATTGCCACAATGCAAAAATCAATTCATTTATTTAAATCAAGTTTGCGAGCTTGAAGTAAATATTAATCCCATTGTATTTAATCAGTCGTCGAACAACATAACAAAACTACCGCCAATCGCAACGCACTGACGTGTTTCGACCTTCCTTAATCATCATCAGAGGACGACCGCAAGCTGGCTAGCGAAGATCAAATCGCATTGCATATATATGGAAATAAAAATTGGATATCGTACATGGGCTAACGGGGCTATGGCGGTGGTGTCACCAGGGCGTGGTGGATTTCCGACCGGCAATCGGATCTCCTATAAAATACCACATGAGCCCGACGACGGCACCATGACTCGGCGTGTGTTCCCCGCCACAAAAGGGTTCAACAGCCACAGGATTGCATGGACTCCTGGACAGTACCCCGTACTTCCGAATGGCGAATGAGCTCTCAACAGCCACCGGCAACCATGCAACTTACTGCTGCCTTGCAGACTGCGCTTGGATGTGCAAAGGCTAGAGGTGCGTCCTCGATCAAAAAGCCGAGTGGTGAGGGGACACCACTTGTACCAAATTCCCAAGAAACTCCATGAAATGTTACTCTCACAAACCAAGAGAAGTGAATAGAAGAAATTATACAGGAATCTGGTGCAAGACAGCGTTTAATAAAGAAATGTGAATTTAGCATTATTGATTTGAGCTAATTGCCAACTTTGCTTATGTATGTATACTTATATACATTAAATTTGCTATCTTATTCCACTGTATGGCTTGTATGTATGACACTTTTTTTGTCAGTCTGAATTCAATCGCACCGTTAGATCCCTTAGATGGACATCATAATCGAGGTTTAGAGAAAATATAATAAATGGTCTCAGTAAGCAAAATTGCGAACAATCATCGGAATAATAAAAACTATTCAAATGAGGTTGCGAGTTTGATATAAACAGCAATCCGATTATATATATATATATATATATATATATATATATATATATATATATATTCGTCAATATAAAATAAGCATTGTATAATGTAGCAAAGGGAATTCATCCAATAGATCAGTTTCGTCCTTATTTGGAGCTCTTTAAATAAATAAATAAATGCCGTGAAAAGGACTTGAACCTAAGCCCATCTGTTTTGGAATCTGTTACTAATCAATGAGCCACCCTACCTCACAAATCATCAGAACAGTTGCATTAGTACAATCGGTAATATTCAAATGAGGGTAAATTCAACTATGTGGATCGACTTTAATATTGAAAGCCGTAAGCTCTTTTACGAGTCAAACTACCAATAATTGAATAAAGTAATATGATTGTCGATATTGCAGTACTCGTGCTTTGGTCAAGTCTTTAATTTGATTTGATCATGTTTATCTGGTATAAGGATTCGCTGGAGTAACAGGTTTTCAGAAATTTCGTTCATGTTAAAATTTCGCTTATTCAAAAATCATGGTGTTGGTACTCTAAAGGCTTGTTATATAATATCTATGACGAATCGGTTTTGAAGTTGCATTGCGATAGATTTTCTGTAAAAATGTCTCTATTACTGCTTCAATACACATGCGTTAGGAGAGTGCATTGTCCAACCGTCTCACGGATGCGTATGAGATAAGATTTTTTGTTCATGCTGACTTTGAATGTTATTCTTTACCAATTTGAACTAATTTTTTACTAGGTATGCAATACCTAAACCATGATTGCCTACCTGCGAGCTCTCCGCAATTATAAATATATATAACCATTAGACATTTATTAATTTTTTTATGTGAAAGTTCGTTTAACAGATTTACATTGCCTTAGTTATTTGTTGATTGGTTAATTGCTCACTTCTGTAAGGTTTTATTTAACTACCACCATCACAACCACTATTACGAACCACACCACCATTTACACCGCAGTTACTACCGCTACCAACAAATAAATGTTTAACTTAACCTTACGCTATAGTTAGATATATTTTAATGCAGTCGCAACCATAATATAATACGTAATTTATGTGGATAATATTTTTCGTTTTGGTAAGCATCGTTTAGTACTTCGATTTCTTGCTTTATTTTGCGTTATTTTCACTATTTGTTTCTTTCATTTAAATGTTTCATTGTGCTCTTGTTCAGGTGGCTGACTTATTTTTAGCTTAAACGTGCGCTACCTAGGTTCTAGGTCTTACTTTCTCCTATTATGGCCTCGAAAACGAGGAATATAAAAATTTAAATTAAGAATGAGGCAAATAGTTGCGAAATGTTTACACAGTCGGTTCGCGACTGACAATTGTATCAACTTGGTTGTTACAGTTTTCGTGGTAGCAGTCTGAGGGAGAATTCACCAATTTATTTTTAAATACGATCTCTGTATCTCGAGAGTTAGAAATGTGCACCATCTATTCTTGAAATATTGTTAACTTCATTGAAGATTTTTTTGAGGTTCCTTCCTAGGAATTGTGAATTATTTTGCATTTAGCAATTATTAATTGAGCAAATTCTAATAACAGTAGTTTAAAGTAGGCTTATGAACTT
The DNA here is from genome assembly GCA_029291075.1 of Eudiplozoon nipponicum. NCBI lineage: Eukaryota > Metazoa > Platyhelminthes > Monogenea > Mazocraeidea > Diplozoidae > Eudiplozoon > Eudiplozoon nipponicum. The sequence continues at coordinate 25,914 of JAQBSW010009481.1, forward strand.
TTAAAAAGCATTAACCAATTTTAAGTTCAGTCGCATAAAATAGAAAGATTACCTTATTTTACGCGGGCTAACGCATTACGACGTTTGTCGGTCACTACCAGAACCTGACAGCAAAACTGATTAACGAGATGAAATCAATATGTTTATCAAATGATTTGTAAATCAGGTATGTGACTCTCAACATTAGATGATTTACGTGAATTTGGAGAAAACGGCAACAAATATTATTTTAGTAGATCTCAAGTATCGTGTATGTGAGTCTACTATCTATGAGAGCCGCATCTCCGTTTTGAACATTATATATATATATATATATATATATATATATATATATATATATATATATATATATATATATATATGTATAGCAGTTTGATCCAGTTGTGACAATGCGCTAACATACACAGAGGGAAAAGTAAGACTAAACGTTGTAGGCACTAGTTGATGGTAGTATCGCTTAAAAGAATTATAAAATTGCTATTTTTCGCTAGTGGTTCAAATGGGATTGGTGCTTGTTTGTAGACCACAAATTTGATTGCAAAAATACTTAAGAGTTTGGAGTCGCGAATTATTTCATGCTTTGTTTTGGTATATCTGTAATTAATTTATTTGGACATTATTTTTGCTTTATAATAATTTTTTAATTAATTTACGTATGCATATAAAGTATCTAGGTGACATATTTTTCACGTGTGGCATATACATGTTGTATACTAGCGAATTAAATGAACATTTGTTAGGTTTGTGAATTGGTGCATTTCTTTTCAGAGAAAGAGTATATTTTAGTTTGATGACCAGGTTGCTTTATGTACACTCGTTCAGTGATTTTCCAAATTCCTTTTGAGACGAGGCTGTTTCGTGTAGAATGTTGAACACGTGGAATAAAACCTATGTGATCAAAAAATTTAGTCATCATTAAGTAGTGCGTGCTAGCCTTCGTGTATGCACAGACGTGTGCATGATGTTTACTTTTGTATTTGACTAGTGAAATACATAATTGAGGCATTAGCACTAACATGGTGAAGCTGATGCTTACTTTAATCAAAGTTTCGGTCTTGATATGAACACCTGACCCATTATAAGCATATATTTTGTCAATATAAACTAAGTATAGTATAGTGTAGAAAAGGCAGTCCATGCAGTAGACCGGTTTCGTCCTTATTGTGAACTCATCACGTACTGGCCAGAATTTGCCGCGGACATGGATCGAATCTGGGTACGTCTACTTCGGAATACATTGGTCTAGCCAATTAGCCACCTTGCCGGACAAGCTTATGCTTGTTTTTTTATTGCACCTAAATTATCAAATATTTTGTGCAGTGACCAAATTGTTTTGTTTTGCAGTAGGTTTGGGTGTAAGTTGGACTCATGCATTCCCAGTTAATAGTGTAGCTTGTTTTATCCTGAAACTAAGCCTTTTAATATGCGAAGCCGTTTTTTAAACTGAAATTACTTATCGGGAAGCGTGCTCTGTACTATATGCTGCTATTTTTTACGCATATAACTTGCAGTATTGCCTTTACTTTGTGCCGGCCAAGGCTCTTACTAAAATTCAGCCATACTTATATAATTATAAACAGAGATATTGGTCTCCTGCCCGATGGGCTCCAAAAGAGCCTATGTCGGTAAGGCAGAGTCACCTGGTCTCTTTACTAGACCCTATTTACCGCTTAATTCCCACAGATTTGCCTGCATTTAGTTTTCTCCTGGTAAGTGGGTTTATAGTGGGACAGTTTGTATTTTTTATTTGCCTTATCTTAGATATTGCCGACATAGTAGCAAGTTAATTAAAATAGGACCGGAAAGCTATACAACAGCCAGGATAAAGGAAAGGTATATTCCCATGCATACACCATTCCCTGTGGTGAAGATAGGTGGTGACAGTTGGCTTCTTGATCTTCAAAACGCTTATGATGCTGTTCTAATAGTAGAACAAGCGTACTTCAAGAAGTAATTTATTTGCTGCATAAGTGCCCATCTTCTACAGTCTGAAGCTAAATTCATAGCAAACGATTTTTAGGGCCGATTTTGACCAAGAGCTTCAGGTCGTGTTTAACGGCGTCGAACATCCTTATGGAACGTCCATTGCGTTAGTTGGGTCGTTGTTTGAGAAGGCCATTTTAACATATTGCTTGCTAGTCAGCCGAAACAACTCCGGTGAATGACTGGAACCACAAGATTGATAGGGAAGCTATTTCTTAGTTTTATCAAGATAGAAGTAAATGAGCGAAAATCTGTGTGAGTCCAGCGACAAACAGGGTTTAATTGAAAGGTATGGTTAATTCTGCCTAAATGGCATATGCTACTATGGAGCTCATCTTGTTGGAGATCTATATATCCGTTTCTGTATGTATGTATGTATGTATGTATGTATGTATGTATGTATGTATGTATGTATGTATGTATGTATTTATGTATGAATGTATGTATGTATGTATGTATGCATAAATGTGTGTATGTATATATGTATGTATGTATGCATGTATGTATGTATGTATGTATGTATGTATTTATGTATGTATGTATGTATGTATGCATGAATGTATGTATGTATTAGCATATGCTAGTGTGTACATATGCACGTATGTATTTATGTCATATGTATGTATGTATATATGTATGTGTGTATGCTTGTATGTATGTATGTATGCATGTATGTA
>JAQBSW010009482.1:0-28565 GCA_029291075.1 Eudiplozoon nipponicum
TCATCAGAGTACGACGGCAAACTGACTGGCGAGGATCAAACCGCATTGAATATATATGGAAATCAGTTAGTGATAATGCTCCAGCTGATTTTCGGAACTGACTGGATCCCAGAATACTATGTGCAGCTACTCATACCTCAGTATCTTGCCAGCCCTGGTTGATATTTGACGATAATTATCTAACGAAATGTCGCAATTGACTGGATTCCGGATTATTTTTGTGGCTAGTTGAGCACTACAGTCAATAAGTTTAAATTAACCTTAAATAAAACTTGTTCTCACTGCCTCAAGCATATGAAATCCCATGATATTTATATCTCTAAAAATTTATTTGTGGTATTAAATATTTACGGAATAAATTGAGTGTATTTTACTCAATAACGGTTTTCTCGATTATTTGATGGCAGTTTAAATTAACTATTTATATTCTTTAAATTTTGCATTAGATACGATGTACAGTATTTCAACTAGACCGTAGATCCTATAACGAACAATCTTCCTTGCGTTTTTTTATATCCTCTACGTTACCATGAATATTTGTCATTGTTCTGTAGTATTGGCAGATCCAAGAATACGTCTACGGATGTCAACGTGGGTTATTCGATGTTGGTAAACAAAATGTGCTATGCTTCTTAAAAAACGATGGTTGAATGTCTGAAAGCGTCTAAAATCAACAATTCTAAGAGGCCAAGTTTCACTAGCGTATAGTAAAACTGCGCGTATACGCGTTAATTCGTTGTAGACCTAAGAACTTGCCTTAACGTAAAAATATTATCTATAAAACCTCGTCCTGCGCGGAATCCGGCCTGTTCTTCTCTTGTCTATGATTCACGTGAAGCGCTAAGACGACGTAGGATAATCGAAGCAAATAACCTAGATACGACCGGTGACATGACTCTGTTCCAGAACTTCCCTTAACGTAAAAATATTATTTATACAACCTCGTCTTGAGCGGAATCCGGCCTTTTCTTCACGTGAAGTGCTTAGACGACGTAGGATAATTGAAGCAAATAACCTAAGCACAACCGGAATCAAGCTTATATAACGATGTTTATCGCACGAATTACGATTTCCTTTTTGGAAGATAGGAATAATGGTCTACTCATTCCAATAAAGTGGTTCGATCTCCTAATTCTATTTAGTACGAAGAAAGTTAGTTAACGCTCACAAAATTATATCGCTACCATCCCTAAATAATCCCGGAAGCAAATCTTGATTGACCGTTGATTTGCGGAATTTAAGAGATAGTATTGCATCCCGTATTTCTAAGTCTGATGGTTCTTATAGATTAAAATTCTACTCTGTTGGGTGCCAAAGGGAATTGATCTTTGAAGTGTTCAGCCCGCCTATCAAGACGACCTATTTTATCGGGTATTAAATGGCTGTTAGTATCATTTATAATTTCGCTAACTGTTCATTTTCTCGGACCTGTTGTAGAGGTGATATTGAGTCGGAGTTTTATGACGGGATTAAGAAATGTGTAGGTTCTGCGTATACCAAGAATATTGATTAAAACAATAATGAACTTCATCGTAAAACGGTTTCTCATTGAGAATAATCGACTAAACGTTGCATTACAGCTCATGCTATTCTACAAATATTTTCTATAGCCAATGTGTTAATAAAACATCCGTTTTTGAACGCTAATGTAATTCTGCCTCATGCCGATCATGATAATGTTGGCTTATCCATGCTTTAAGCACGAATTGAAACAAAAACAGAAATGCTTAATGTCACTTATTTTCTAAATGTATTAGATCTGGTTTTTCGTTTGGTTTCGGCTAATTGCCTATCTGAATTTAGCATACCATCTGTTTGAGGAAAGTGTGCACATTTGCTTCATCCAGATGTTTTTTCATCCGTGCTTTTATATATATATATATATATGATGTATACTCATTTCAAGTAACTAATAAGTATTATATTATATTTAAATAAATGGTTTTCGAAATTTTCCCAGTCTAATTTTATTGTTTATTTTAAAGACTTGTTTTAGACTATTGTTAGTAGAAAGAAATTTTTACTAATAAATACAACTAGGTATGTTGTTAAAAATTGTTTTATAATACACATATATCCGATTTCTGCCTTCTTATCATCAAATTTGTGTGGTAATTTTTTATGAAGAAATATTACGACAATGGAGTCAAATAGATCATGTAGCAATTAATTTAACAATAATTGATTGCGCGGGTGGTGGTAAAAATTCTTTAAATCAAGTTTGAGAGCTTGAAGTAAACACCAACCCCATTGTATTTAACCAGTCGTCGAACAACATAACAAAACCGCCGCCAGCCGCAATGCACTGACGCGTTTCGACCTTCCATAATCATCATAGTGCGACGGCTAACTGTGTATCGAGGATCAAACCGCATTGAATATATATGGAAATCAAATTTAGATATGCGGCTCTCACCTCTAGCAGTCTCGCATACATTGAACTTGACTGGAAATGTCGGCTGCACAATTTCTGTGCAGTCACGAACATAAACTGTTTGAAGCTTTCGACCTTCCATGATCCTTATCAGAGTACTACGACAAACTGACTAGTGAGTATCAAACCGCAATGCATATATATGGAAAGAAAAAGTATACATGAAGCTGTATTGCTGATGTCGCCTTGCCCGAATACTAACTTGGCCATAATGGTGTTGTGGAGGGGTTTAATTTGCCTCATTTCTGTGAGTTGTCCTGATAAATTTACTCATAGTAGCAAGGTATTCCTTCTCTCTCTCTTTCTCGTAAATCCCAATAATAATTTGTCTAAATTCACTTATATACTTTTTTCACGCCTTATGGTTATATGGCAGTGAAACATTAGTCACTTGACTTTTGCGTGGCTGGACATGATGATGATGATGATGATGAGTCTCGCATATATTGAACTTGAGTGGAAATGTCGGCTGAACAATTTCTATGCTGTCAAGAACATTAACTGTATGTAGCTTTTGCCAAATATACCAATGCTATGTTGTCCGACGACAGGTTAAATACAATGGGATTGGTGTTTATTTCAAGCTCGCAAACTTGATTTAAAGAATTGTTACCACCACCCGCGCAATCAATTACTGTTTAAATTGTATTGTCTATATATGTACATGTCTCGAAAGTTACAAAAAGTTTATGTTCGTGACTGCATAGAAATTGTGCAGCCGACATTTCCAGTCAAGTTGAATGTATGCGAGACTGCTAGAAGTGAGAGCCGCATATCTAAATTTGATTTCCATATATATTCAATGCGGTGTGATCCTCGATAGTCAGTTTGCCGTCGTACTCTGATGATGATCATGGAAGGTCGAAACACGTCAGTGTGTTGTGGCTGGCGGTAGTTTTGTTATGTTGTTCGACGACTGGTTAAATACAATGGGATTGGTGTTTACTTCAAGCTCGCAAACTTGATTTAAAGAATTGTTACCACCACCCCCGCAATCAATTATTGTTAAATTGTATTGCCTATATATGTATATGTGGCGAAAGCTACAAACAGTTTATTTTTGTGACTGCATAGAAATTGTGCAGCCGACATTTCCAGTCAAGTTCAATGTATGCGAGACTGCTAGAGGTGAGAGCCGTATATCTAACTTTGATTTCCATATGTATTCAATGCGGTTTGATCCTCGATAATCAGTTTGCCGTCGTACTCTGTTGTTGATCATTGAAGGTCGAAACGCGTCAGTGCATTGTGGCTGGCGGTAGTTTTGTCATATAGCAATTAGTTATAGATGGTGTGGCTGCATTCATGTTTGTCGGTCTTTTAGGAGCACATGTCAACTCGGACCATGTACTTATGCGTTGTACATTTGAACTAAAAATTTCCCGGATGACAAATAAGAGGTAACCCAAAATAGATGTAAGGAAACTCAAACAATCGTCCTTCCGACAAAAATATGAAGATATTCTTAAACCTAAAGTAACTGGTTTTGATGGCGAAAATTCGAATTTACTTTGGTCCAAGTTCCACTATGCATTGTGCAGTGGTTGTTACTATCATTTATAGGTTTGCTATTTTTTAATGTTCTCTCACCTGTTGCTCGAATAAGATGGAACATACATCGGCTATTGCCTGATGCAGGCGCCCCTCCATTTCTGCGGTCGTTCTGGTCTGGAAAGGATTCAAGATCCACTTTTTGACTGCGCTTAATTTGGGGTTTACAATCCCATTAGTTTTATCATAAGGCAAGCTAGCTGGAATTTAGCATTTAGTTTCGAGAATCTACAGATTTTATAGAGGTCCAATTATTAACGCTACGGACGCCTACAACGCCATAAAAACAGTTACATTTGACGTAATAATATATTCATATTTTTGTTGGAAAGGCGGTTGTTTGAGGTTTATTCCTATTTTCTCCAGAAAACTTGATTTCAATTCTACAATATTTAAGTGCACAGTCCAAATCGGCATAAGTGTTTCCAAACAGACGACGATCATGGATGCAACCACGCCATTTATAACTACTTGATGAATGATCTACTTGAATCCACATTTGTTTGTGGACTGGAGGACGCTATGTGGCTCAATGCATTAGGCTAAGTCTGATGGTTGTGATACCGAAATATAATCTGTGCTACGTGCAACTATCCAACGGTCGTTCACCATTACTGTTGCGTATAGAGCTTAACGTTTTTCTTCCACTTAAATAAAATTCTGACCATACATGTCACCCACAATCAATTTGGAAAAAGCTTATGTCGGATTAAAGAATGTCCTAGCGGTCTCCCGTGCTGCAGTCGTTGGGAGCATATGCAGATACAACGAAAAGGCAACGTTGATTAATGTTTCTGGCATCGCTTTTAGTAGATGTATATAAAGGTGCCTCATAAAGTCTGTCGTTTGCAGGGATACATTCAGTTGGACATGCTTTAACTCATGCAATACCGTCGCCTTATCTTCCAGGTTGAGAAAGCTTCGTTGAACCAGATGTTCGAAGCCAATAACGCGTAGATGAGCATGATGCGTCCATTACTATAATGCTCGTAGTAACCTACAATCTGGGTTCAGATACGCAACTTGCACCTATTTATACTTTATCCAACGTACTTGTGAGGGCTTCTTGTTGTCTAACTTGCTTTAGTGTTTGCTTATTGAATGCGCTGACGTTAAAGCTTAGCTTAAGTTTAATGAATGGTAGTTTATTTAAAATGTTTTCAGTATTTGGCAATCCGATATTGGGTTCAGTGACATGATCAACACCCACCAAATTCATAGCATCTAAAAGCGCGTTATTGTTAGATTGGAAGGAGGAAAGAGATGGTATGGAGGCAGATAAGGCGATCTATTTTATTCTGCGCGACGATCGATGCAGTATTGATTTATTATAGTTCGTATTTTTCATGGTTTTATGTTGGCTGTAAAACAATAATTGGTATCCCATGCCAGAGGATATTCAGTTTCTGTTCTCTTTGATAGTCTGCCAACCAAGGCTGACGATGTCTCAACAAAGTAAAACTTGATAGCCGGCCCACGTTCTTTTAGACACGGCTCTTGAGGAAGCGGGAACTTTTGGTATCATACGTAAAACTTTTCCGCGTTTCTTGACCAAAAATATAGTGGTTATAGGGTGTCGTACCGGCTCCAACTAATGGTTCACCAGTAAGCACGAATTTCATGTGTACATTAGTTTAGACCTCTCATTCAACATGACTGGGTTATCTTTCTAGTTCTGTTTGAACTAATTTGTTGCGAGGCGCGCAGTAACTAATACACGATTCCTAATGTTTTAGTTCTCCTCGACAATGAGTATATCCATTGTCCAATTTATTATTAAATGTGTTTTCTCTTTCTAAAATATATACTGTGTCATATATATATATTGATTTATGACGTAATACAATGAAATCCGAAAGGAAGCTGTATTTCTGATCTAGCCTCGCCCGAATGCTAACTTGGCCATAATGGTGTTGTGGAGAGGTTTAGTTGGCCCCTCTATTTCTGTAAGTTATCCTGATTAAGTACTCATAGTAGCAAGGTATAACCTCTCTGCACCTCTCTCTCCCTCGCAAATCTCACTAATAATTTGTCTAAATTCACTTATATACTTTTTACATTCCTTATGGTTATATGGCAGTGAAGCATTAGTCACTTTTGACTCTTGTGTGGCTGAACATGATGACGATGATGATGATGATGATGATCTTTTTAATTTATTTTGTATACCTTTTTGTGGGTTAATTGTTATGCGAACGCTTACCTGAGTACGGAAGGAAAACTTGTTTTGAATTAGCAATAAATTTATTAGGCTTTTTAAATTTAATTTTGTCCGCGACATGATAATTCAAAATTTACTGAGCTTCGTTTGTGACAAACGTTCTCACATACATAATTACATTTAAACAGCATCTAATACATTAATATTGATGCAATACAGTGAAATCTCTAAACCGTTAGCATCACATAAAGAAACAATATGCTTTATGAAGAAGGAATTTCAAATAAAATGCCGAAATATTGAAAATAAAACAATTGGCGGAAATAAAATTATATTTGTCGTGTGCAAAGTTGAGATAGCACATTTAGTATATTTATTCTTGTTGTATATATCTGAGTGAATTGCCTTTTTTATATTCTGTGGAATTTATTCTAATTTTCAGGTCCAAAATATCTTAAAAACACTGCGCGAGGTTCACGGTCTTCGTCCGGACTCGCAAGATCCACCTAATGATTGTGCATCGAGCTTTTGCAAGCGTGGGCCATACAAACGCATCAATCCAGGATATGCGAAATCCTGTTTGTCAATTTCAAAGTCGCGGAAAACAGTTCAGCCTGTTAATTTGGCAGTTTCAGCTTGCCAGCCGGTGGCCTCTCCCGTCAAATCTGTTTCGCAATCGATATCAACTTTATCGGTGCCAACTAATGTTACAACATCCGTGTGTTCAAACTTTGTATCCAGTTCGACAGTTGCTCCCTCCATAATTGATAATCTTCCTAATGCTTCTTCGCCTCGGTGTCAACGCTCAAGTCGCACTTCGTCAAATAAAATGTCCTTGCGTAAGTTTAAATGGTTCTTCTTCTTTTTTCATCTTCTTTACTACGGCGAACTACTACTGAGTATTTAGTCGGCTTCATAGGCGTATCGTATCATCCCTCACAAGGCTTTAAAGTTTTATGCAGATGCAGGGTAATTGATGCGTCACGTTTTGCATATCATAGAGTCTCAATCACGCCTTGAAGTCCTAGGCAGTCGGCGATCTGTTCGACTGCGAGGAGCCATGTCTTGGGCTTTTTTCAAAGCAGCATCGCCATTTACAGAAAACGTTTTCAATACGGTAGTTATAAACTATGACTTCTTCTGATTTTCGAAGCATCAGTGGGCACTTTTTTTGTAAATTGCATTTAAAGAATGGACACAAATGCTCACGCAAAGAAAATCTTTTAACGATTTCGGCTGAAGTCAACGAGCAATTGTTTGAATGGTTAATGGAGTCTAGCTGCATCATAGGATGCTGTACAATACAAATTTTCTCATTTACTGTTGCTCCAATGGATTCAATTCCAATATATTATCCACACTGTGTTGTAACGTATTAACAGACACTTGTGGCAATGAGTTTGCATCCTTTTAAAGTTGTATTCCTCGTCTTTGCCGAACGATGTTCTATATCAGACTTTTTAATGATCACCTAAGCATGTTGCTCAAGCAATATTGAGTAAATTAGCAGTCGTCATTCCGTTTTTCACTATCAAATTTGTATCCTAAAAATGTAAGTTCGAATTGATCACCCATCATTCACTTTAGCTCTGTGGTTTCAAGTAAGGATTTGGACGTAGTTGACACGTTGTGGCAATACGTTTGCATTCTTCCCAAGTTATTGTGATCCTCGTCTTTGCCGAGCGATGCTCTATATCGGAATTTTTCATGATCATCGCAGCATGCTGTTCAGGTAATATTGAGTAGATTAACAGTCGTCATTCCGTCTTGCGGTATCAAATTTGGACCCTCTTTATGTATGTTCTACAGGATCATTCATCATTCTTTTCAACTCTGCAGTTTAATGGTGAGGATTTAGGCGTTGTTGACCGGTTTACACAAGTATTTATTAGGTGTTGCGAACCTAGTAACAAATTAGTTCAGTTGTGACCAGAAGGATAAACCAAAGACAGCAAGAACTGTTATATATTGAATTGAATGATGTCATGCTTACCGCGAAATGTGATAACTGATATCGATCAAAGCCAGAGTGTATGGATTTACTGGAGTAACAGGCGTTCAGAAATTGTTGCAATTCTCAATTTCGGTGAACTATAGCATAAATTGATATCCATCAGGTTGGTATCATGTACTGACTCGGTAACTATAGTGTTAGTACCATGTACCTTTTCGGTACAATAATGTTGGTATCGGTTACTAACACAATAGCCATAGTGTTATTATCCTTTACAGACTCGGTATATATATTATATAGTGTGAGTTAGCATTGAAGTCGTATTGTCGTTGACTTTAGATTATGTTAGCTTCACTATTACAAGTTTACACATTCGTCTAGGAGATTGTACCGTCCTATTATTCCACATTCTTTTACCAAATATATAGTGGTTAAAGGGCGTAATACCGGCTCCTACTGATGAGTCACCATTAAGCACGAAACGAATGTGCATGAGATTATACTTACCGTTCATGCTGTCTTTCGTTTATCCTTCTGGTCACAACTGAACTAATTTGTTACTAGGTTCGCAACACCTAATAAATACTTGCATATATATCAGCTCTTCGCAACAAACAGTATTTAGGTTTACACAATGTTTTTTTTCCATTAACTAATACTAAATTCTCGAAAGCTAGCGTAGCTACTCTAACCTTCGCCATTTCAATAGAAGCAAGAGTATCTCACTCCGCTTTAAAGGTCATGTGTACAATGCATCTGTACGTGTGGTTTTGTTATAGGCTAGTGAAATGTTATCCATTATACTCGAAAACGTTACGACCTCTTACAGGCATTCGATCACCGTTGTTTCAGATGCATAGCCTATATTGGTTACCAACAGCGAAGAAGAATCAACATCGGCATCTGAAGACGCATTTTTGGAGCAGTCAGCAAGTTCTCCCCATTAGACAAGCAAATAAGTTTCCATCAACAGCTATGGCTCAGTCACGTTATACGTATGCAAGTATGTATTAGTCGTTGCGAAACTAGTAACAAATTAGTTCAGTTGTGACCAGAAGGATAAACCAAAGGCAGCATGAACGGAAAGTATAATCTCATGCACATTCGTTTCGTGCTTACTGGCGACTCATCAGTAGGAGCCGGTATTACGCCCTTTAACCACTATATATTTGGTAGAAGAATGTGGAATAATAGGACGGTACAATCTCCTAGACGAATGTGTAAACCTGTAATAGTGAAGCTAACATAATCTAAAGTCAACGACAATACGACTTCAATGCTAACTCACACTATATAATATATATACCGAGTCTGTAAAGGATACTAACACTATGGCTATTGTGTTAGTAACTGATACCTTTTTTGAAATCGATGAGTACCGGATACTAACACTATGGTTTCCGAGTCGGTACATGATACCAACCTGATGGATATAAATTTATGCTAAAGTTCACCCAAATTGAGAATTACAACAATTTCCGAACACCTGTTACTCCAGTTAAACCATACACTCTGGCCTTCATCGATATCAGTTATCACATTTCGCGGTAAGCATGACATCATTCAATTCAATATATTACAGTTAAATACTGTTTGTTGCGAAGAACTAATATATATGCAAGTATGTATTAGGTTTTGCGAACCTAGTAACAAATTAGTTCAGTTGTGACCAGAAGGATAAACCAAAGGCAGCATGAACGGAAAGTATAATCTCATGCACATTCGGTTGCCCAGTATATTGTTTTTTTCTGAGCCAGTGCCAGAATCAAGTAGTTAAAAGGTGAAAATCTTTGATATGGCAAAATCAGCTGAAGTCAACTACAATCAAATTGGGTTGTATAAGATCTGCTTGTTTAACAGGATGAGGCCCAGTGTGCATCGTTGTTCTTGGTTGGCAACCTTGCGCAATATGCCGTCGAACCGATCTCAGTAGCGATCTTGCCACAGATTTCCACCATAATCATCTTAAATTTCATTTCGTATTAGAGAAAATTTCACCCTGAGGACTGGTTCATTTTAACTTCCCCTTCGTAAATCATTCTCTATTAACATCTTTGTTCAGTTAAAAAAATATTTTTTTTAATTTTTCTCTTAAAAATTAATTTTCATTATTAGTTTTATTTGTTATTTTTTTAACTTATTTTTCCATAGTCAAATGGAAATGAAGCATCATGGTGAACATAAGTATGTATGTATTTATTAATTCATGTTTGGATGTATGTGGGAATGGATGGATGTAGATATGTGTGCATGTATGTATCATGTATGAGCACATGTATATATGTATTTATGATTGCGTATATGATTTTATGTATGTATGTTTATGTTCCTATGTTTGTATGTATATATGTATATTTGTATGTATATAAGTATGTTTGTGTTTGTATATGTATGCATATATGTATTTATGGTAGTGTATAAGCTGCGACAGAACATTTGGTCGCTAATTCCTAGAGGAGTTTGCTTATTTATATTCAGATTTCCTTCACTTTAGTGATAGGCTACTCAGGGTTGACTAACATTATACGTTTAGTTCATCTAATTTCGAAAAGCTACTCATTAACTTTCCTTCGGTAGCAGAACTTGCTCCCATTCTATCACAACTCATTTCACACTATACATTCTGTGACTTAAAGCTATTTTCTTTAAGTTGAAATATTAAGCCACTTACGATATATATTCATTTTAATTTTTTAAATTATTTATAGAATAATAATACAATATTTAGTTGTGAGGTTAGGTAGATAACCAAATAATTTAAATCAAGGTTGTGATGTAATATTAACGCCAATCCCATTATATATATATATATATATATATATATATATAGATATGTGTGTGTATATATATATATATATGTAGTATGAACTAAGCATTTCATGATGTAGAAAATACAATTCATCCAATAGACCGGTTTCGTACTTATTGCTAAGCTCATCACGTACTACCATGAATTTACCTGCCGGAGCAGGTCTCGAATCTGGGCACGTCACATAGCCTTCTGAATCTGATTGCTCTTAATCCACTGAGCCACCCTGCCGCACACTACACACCCAATTTTCAGTTATATACTAAGTTATGTTTCCTGGTTAATGCTTGAAAATATTTTTTATAATTATCTAATATTTTATTTATTTATTTAAGCTTTGTCAAGTGCAAGAAAACGTTCTTTGTCACCTCGAACTCGTTATCATCTCGCTGAACAACGTATAGAAGCTGCCACTCAGGAGATGGTTCGACGCATAAAAGAAGCATCAGCGAAAGCGGAACAAAAATCATCTGGAGCTCCAGAAACATCAATTTTACCTACTACTGTGATTGAACATCAGAAATCGGTTATCCCGGCAGAAAATGAGTTGCCTCACATAGAATTGCAAACGCTTACGCCTTTAAAGCAAAAACCGCAACACAAGCGAAGATCTAAACGATTCTGGAACCTTCAGGAGAATCATATTAATGCAAGTTATCGGACAGTTTCTTTTAAACTCACCGCATAATTTACCCTTTTTTATGTTTGTGTATATTAGGCTTGACTTGTCATATAACGTGCCAATGTCAACACAATCAGGTTTCGTCCCATTGAGGCTGGCTTTAATCTTTCGATATTTCCGGCCTGCTTGTATTATTGACAACGTTAATTTGAATACCGCCCAAGTAACGCTTAGTTTTAAACGGATTATTCATTGGTAGCAGGCGTGCCAAACGGAGAGATTGGGTTTAGATTGTTGCTATTTTTTTTATCGGTGACGCCTTATAATCAGGTTCTCCGGGAAAGCAACGTTCATCCGCTTTTAACAGGAGATCATCTAAGAGAAGAAAAACCAAATTTAAATTATCTTTCCTAGCTCAAATAGTGTATTCAGGTGATATTCACATCTATTTCAATTATAAGCATTCCAAATGCGGCCTTACATTATATATATATATATATGTAGAGCATTAGTAAAATTAATGCTTTGCAATATTCCACAATTTATTTATTGTTATTACCTAAATTTTCGTTTTTATTTTGTTATACGCTAAATGAATTTTCATCCATTCGATTTTCTGGCAATGGTAAAATAATTTATTGGCGATTTTATTTAGTGGGAATTGGATGTGAAGCTAAAATAGTGCTCCCAAATTTCGCCCGTGTAAAGAATAATTTTTTTGTGTTTAAAAATCAAAATTCCCTGCGTGAACGTCCAGCGCAATCCGTTTCGTTATGAATAAAAAAAATGTTTTCTAGCAGGTTATCTTATTCTGAGACAATTGCCATAAATATACATTTAGTAGAACTTTGCATTTAACAGTTATTTGTTCGCACGTCGGCACTATTACCGTTTATTTAAGTCAAGTTTGATAGCTGGAAGTATTCACCAATCCCCTTGTATTTAACCATTCATCGAACAACATAACAAAACTACCGCCGGTCGCAAGGCACTGACGCGTTTCAAACTTCCATGATCATCATCAGAGTACGACAGCAAACTGACCAGCGAGGATCAAACTGCATTGAATATATATGGAAATCAAATGTGTAAACCTGTAATAGTGAAGCTAACATCATCTAAAGTCAACGACAATGCGACTTCAATGCTAACTCACACTATATAATATATATACCGAGTCTGTAAAGGGTACTAACACAATGGCTATTGTGTTAGTAACAGATACCTTTTTTGAAATCGATGAGTACCGAATACTAACACTATGGTTTACACATTCGTCTAGGAGATGGTACCGTCCTATTATTCCACATTCTTCTACCAAATATATAGTGGTTAAAGGGCGTAATACCGGCTCCTACTGATGAGTCGCCAGTAAGCACGAAACGAATGTGCATGAGATTATACTTTCCGTTCATGCTGCCTTTGGTTTATCCTTCTGGTCACAACTGAACTAATTTGTTACTAGGTTCGCAAAACCTAATACATACTTGCATATATATTAGCTCTTCGCAACAAACAGTATTTATGTATATGTATGGTTGTATGGTTGTATGTATGTATGTATGTAGGTATGTATGTATGTATGTATGTATGTATGTATGTATGTATGTATGTATGTATGTATGTATGTATGTATGTATGTATGTATGTATGTATGTATGTATGTATGTATGTATGTATGTATGTATGTATGTATGTATGTATGTATGTATGTATGTATGTATTTATATATGTATGTGTGTGTATGTATGTATGTATGTATACATGTATGTATGTGTGTATGTATGCGTGTACGTATGTATTTATGTATGTATGTATGTATGCATCCATGCATTTCTATATTTATGTGTTGTCTCGAATCAGCCTTGTGTCTTCGGGACATTTAAAGCCAAATTTATGTCCAAAGATATATTGCTGATGAGAAGTAATCTGAAATTGATTTTTATCGTACTCTTGGCTAAACGAGATTGGCAATTTTTTCACGTAATTTGCTTGTTTTAAGTAGTATTATTTGACTCATTCGTTTACCTATATTTTGCCTAATATAGCTTCCAGAGTCTGCTGAATCAAACAAACCTTTGAGCCTACCGAAGAATGCAACGTTTGTTGACATTGATCCAGATGTTGCAATTGCATGTGAAATTCCGTCAATTCCGCAAACTCATGTCCAGACGTGCTTGAACACTGTTTTAGGCGTTGAAAACGTTGAACGACCTACTGACAGCTCTGAGGCAGATAAGCAAGGCATGCAATATTATATCGTATTTATGATTTACATTCTTTTAAAATTTAAGCTGTTTACGTAATTCCAATTTCAACTGAACAAACAGTTTTGATTGGCCTTTAATCCTAAATAGCCATTTATTTTTACTGTTGTATCAAAGAAAAAGAATGCTATGATTTTTCCCACAGTTAACCTGCCCTCGACCATAGTAATTTCTGACCTGACCACAACCAGTTTTAACATGAACCATGTTGTATATATAAATGCATTCTTTACGTTGTTATATTTATTTTCATTGTTCAAAATAAACACCTGATGTGTCCACATATTCGAGGCCAGCCAAATAACATATATTTGTAGGGGGCTATCTTACAATGTGCGAGGTGGATCTTCCTTGATAGATACACATTGCCGAATAAATGCTTAAGAATTTTATGCTGATCTCACTTTATGCAGAAAAAGAAAATTGGTCGTGATATATATATATATATATATATATATATATATATAATTTTAGATTTAAGCAAAATCTGCTATTGTGATCAGTGTTGTGTTGCCTGATGATGGTGCTGGAAAGTAGGCACCGAAACGTCGCCAGTAAACAAAGATGTGATAGAACCGCATTTCCAATTGAAGTAAAAATGAGTCAACCCGATCAAAGACAAAACAAAATTGGAAATAGTGACAAATCGGATCTTTGTGTAACTGCCCGTGTACAGCTATTACCCGCGTACGCAAAACGCGGCATTGATAACCTGAATGCTTACACACCGCAAAATATTGAGTTCAAATGTAATGTTTGCAATGTTATTTTTGTAATACGATTAATTATAGCAATTATAGAGGTAGGTTCTGGTAGAATTTTCAGTTACGTAACCCGAGCGAGATTTCATGTTAACATTAATAAACATATGCATGCGCAACTGGACTTGCATTTCCAAAATTTTAGCCCATCGAATTTCCAGTTGTAAATAGCGCATAAATGAACCTCAACTTTGCATCAAGATTTATATCGAATCTCATTATTCTAGTTAGATTTATAATGCTTTAAGCCACAAAAGTAATCAAGAAGTCGCTGTTATCAACAGAATTCCGACCGTTACCCCCTGTACGAACAATCATAAATCGGTAGTCGAATACGGGTAATTTCTAGTCATCTAACTTTCATATTTATGCGTGGTCCCATAACGCACATTTGATCAAGCATTCCTTGGGACAATGTTCTTCTTTTGACATTATACAATGTCGGAGTTCATTATCATGATTTTTAGGAAACAAACAAGAGGCCATCATAATGATCATCTACACTGCTGCTTCAGAAAACTAGTTTTCTCTGCTGCATTATTATGTTTAAACGACTCCGACAAGGAAAGCAAATTTTTTTACTCCGTCATGTGAATTTAGCGATGGGTCTGTTTTATGTTTTGGTAAAGACGGTTACATTGCTCAAACATTTGTGTTGCCTAATTTTTAGCAGATGGAGAATACGAGCTCTCGCCATCAAATACCTGTTCTCGACGAGTGTTCATTCTATGCGGCGTAAAACTAAAAGTAACTAAAATGTTATATTGTAGAGCGTCCGGCCATCTTTGACCAAGAAATTTGTGTACCTTGGAACTATGGCGATACTGAAAATTAAGGATATTCTAGCCCGTTTATTAACGAAATTGAAAAATTATACATACCACTGTGAAACTACTCGACTAATTCTTCAGCCATCAACCCGATTGTCCATAATTAATCCTAAATACGGCTTTTACATAGATGATGATATACATTTAGCAGATAAATAAGACAAGTTTCAGATATTTATTACCTGTTCTCCGAGAGTATTCATGCGATGCTTTGTAAAACATAGTTTGCCGAAAACCGTTACTATAAAAAAACCCGCGTCCGTCAACCAGTAACTAACATTTTTTTACTTAGAAACTATGGTGATCCTAAAATGAAAGGTTTTTCAGTCCTTTTGCCAATGACGTTGAAAAGTTATAGAAACCCTATTGGATTTTTACCTGATCTGCGTTTTGACTAACGCAGCTTTCATTGTTCCAGTAATTTTCTTTCATCAATATATTTCGGCCTTGCTTACCGTAGGCCTTCATCAGTTGCATTTCGTGAAATGGCTTTGATGAAAAAGAGCTTTAAATCTATGATAATTACTGAGCTAATAACTTGCGTTAATCAAAGCTTTGAATCGAGTACAATTGGCAGGTGCGCATCAAGGCAATTCCTTCAAGAAACATTTAACCCTATTGGATTTGTTCGACTAATTTTTTATCCATCAACTCCAAGGTCTTTATGATCACTTGCATGCTGGATTTATTTTTAACGGTCCAAAAAGACGAGCTTCATACATCCGCTAGTTGTTCTTGGCTAGTGTTCACGCGTTGCCGTTCGATTACACTAGTTTAGAGCTGGAAAACAGAAACTTCGCTAGGACTTTCTTGTGACCTAACGTTATTTCTACGATTCACCAGTGTGTTTTTAAATTAATTTAGTTTTCTATTTGTGCCTCTTACACTTTTGAATAATATATATATATATACATGAATGGATTTATCAGTTTTCATATATGTATATATATATATATGTATGTAGCATATATATATATATATACTATATATATATGTATATATATATATATATATATATGTCTGTATATGTATGTTTGTAAGTATGTTTGCTCGTATTTATGCATGCATGTATGTATGACACCGTCGACTTATGTTTAATTAATTACAAATTTTAATTTCAGATAGCGATATACCAATTGATATCACCTGTGACGTATTATCTCCTTCGGTCGGTAGTTGTATTAGTATTTCATCCGGTGAAATATCAGCCGACAATCCGGAAAGTATTACCTATAACCCCATCAATGTTAGTTTCGGAGGGTTGCGACGTTGCAGCTGTTCCCGATCAAATTGTCTTAAATTGTACTGTGAATGTTTTGCTGCTGCTCGCACATGTGAGAACTGCAATTGTACCGAGTGTAAGAACAACGACCTTACAGCTTCAAATTCCGGCGATCGTCTGTTAGCCATTGTCGAGATGCTGTCCAAGCGTCCGGACGCATTCAAGCCGAAAATTGGTACGTTTTGCTCACCTTAAATTTGTATTGTGCGTATTTTAATGCTCTTTACTTGTATTATAGTCTGGATCATATTTGATAATGGCCACAAGGTGTTTGGACTGTGTGCATACCCTCTGTGACAGGTTTTGAGTCGTCTGCTTTATTCACTGAAATAAAGTTTTTACAAAGCGCAATTGTGAAATTAAAAACATGTAATGCTTGTTGAATGGTTATTTAAAGTTGGTAAATATTATTAATTTTTTCTTGTTACTTATCTTGATTGCCTATTTTCTGATACATTTGAAAATTAGAATGCTATATACAATTGCTGTTTTAAATATATGTGCATCTTTATGTGTGTAATTTTACTCTCCTTTTGGAGAGTCCGCTTCCCGCACTAATTGATATTTCTCTGAGAACATAAAGAAGTAAATCGGAATGAAGGAAACCCGAACTATTTGCGATTTTTTATAGTTTTACATTCTGCTTTCAGTAAATTCAGACTCGATTGTATTTGTTATCATTACGCAATGATTGAATTTTATCAATAACATAACCAAAATGCCGTAGAAGATTAAAATAAATTTAGACTCGGATTAAATAATCTGTTTTCTATTCTGTACTTTTACATAGCTAAAATATTTGTTTTGTTTGGTCATCAAAAAATATTAATTATTTAGTGTAAAATTTATTAGGTTCCACGAATGGTTATAATATGCTTGGTATTTAAACGAATGGAAAAATTGCAAAACTAAATTAATCGAAATTACCTGATCAGAATTTTACTAACACAGGCTGTATTCTATTTGTTGTTAAAGATATATTTCGAAATCTATTGGCGGATGTCTTATTCAGTTGACCCATTATCACAAATTTCTGTTTCCATATCATTTATGTTTCAGACTGACCGTTCACTAGATAGCTGCTTGCCACGTGAGTGTGTGCATATTCCTAACTGTTACGTTCATCCAAATAAGTGACGCTAAAGTGATTGAATACGAATTTACCATTTACATGTGTTGGAATATTTGTTTTATACTCTGCATGTGTAATGATGTAAATGATTTCGCCCTCACTTTATCGAATGTGGGGGGGGGGAAGAACAATAAACCAGAAACACGTCATAACCAGATTCCATTGTAAGTGATAAAATTTGAAATCCGAACGAGCCATACACGTCTGAAATTTTATTAAAAAACTCAGTTTGTACTCAGAATAGACTTTTTTATATCAGTTGTTGTTGCGTTCATCCAACTAAGTGAGATTGCAGTGGTTGAATACGAATTTACTATAACATGTTTTGTACACTCCACGTGTAAGACACCAGAAAGTCTTATTCAATAAAATAAGAATTTTAATTAAGATATGAAATAAAACAAGGGAAAATTTTGAAAATTACGTGAAGAAAGAATAAGCAATATAAAGAAAGAAGATAAAAGCCCATTAATAAGCGTTAAACTCACTAAGTTTTAAAATCAGATGAACAGTTAAGGGTGAAATTTAGAAGGACTATAATCTTACTGATTAACCATTAAATTGATAATAAGCCCACTAATAAGCCTGCCTTAATCCGATGTTCTCAATATTTTACTGGAGCGAGTTTCAGCTTCTGTGTCATGCAATCAACTTTTCCTACCATTAGTCAATGCTGTATTGCATATCGAACCAAACGAATTTTCAGCAGCTGTTTCATTCATAATGCCATCCCCAGATTTCATTTCTATTCATTCTCGGTATCCTGTTACGATTACTTATTGTTGCGCGTCTGCAATCATCCCAGTTAATATTGTGTCCGCTCTCCACTACATGACGGGCAAGATCAGATTTAGCAACTTGTCAATACTAACATTCAGTTCCATGTTTGCCACTTTTTTCCTTGATTTGGCGCATTGTCTCACCAACATACATGAAACTACAACCATTTCATTGGATTTCATACACTCCTGATGTTTCCAAGGGGTCAATTATAATAAGCACCAATCCCATTGTATTTAACCAGTCGTCGGACAACAGCAAATCTATCGCCAGTTGAACGCAGTGACGCGTTTCGACCTTCCATGATCATCATCGGAGGACGACGGCAAACTGACTAGCGAGGATCAAACTGCATTGAAAATCAAAATTGGAAATGCGGCTCTCACCTCTAGCAATCTCGCATACATTGAACTTTAATTTAATTGTCGGCTGCAAAATTTCTATGCAGTCACGAATATTAACTGTTTGTAGCTTACGCTACATATACATATATATAGACAATACAATAATACAATAATTGATTGCGCGGGTGGTGGTAACAATTCTTTAAATCAAGTTTACAAGCTTGAAATAAATACCAATCCCATTGTATTTAACCAGTCGTCGGACAACATAGCATTGGTATATTTGGCGAAAGCTACATACAGTTAATGTTCTTGACTGCATAGAAATTGTTCAGCCGACATTTCTAGTCAAGTTCAATATATGCGAGACTCATCATCATCATCATCATGTCCAGCCACGCAAAAGTCAAGTGACTAATATTTCACTGCCATATAACCATAAGGAGTGAAAAAAATGTATATAAGTGAATTTAGACAAATTATTATTGAGATTTACGAGAGAGAGAGGGGGGTAGAGAGAGAAGGAATACCTTGCTACTATGAGTAAATTTATCAGGATAACTCACAGAAATGAGGCTAATTAAACCTCTCCACAACACCATTATGGCCAAGTTAGTATTCGGGCAAGGCGACATCAGCAATACAGCTGCATGTATACTTTTTCTTTCCATATATATGCATTGCGGTTTGATACTCACTAGTCAGTTTGCCGTAGTACTCTGATGAGGATCATGGAAGGTCGAAACGCGTCAGTGCATGCGACTGGCGGTAGTTTTTCTGTTGTCCGACAACTGGTTAAATACCATTGGGTTGGTGTCTTCTTCAAGCTCGCAAACTAGGTATAAAGAATGATTTGGCAGAATCTGCAAAAAATTAATTATCGTTAGTAAGTTTTCATTTGTGATCGAAGGATGATCATAGAAGGTCAAGACGCATCATCAGCAAACTAACAGCTGTTCTAATAGGTGGTTAGACTGGTTATTTATATATATATATATATATATATATATATATATATAGTGTGTGTGTGTGTATGTGTGTATAGTCCCATAGGCGTAGAAATTTATTTCCTTACGACCGACAATGTTAAGTCATATCGATAATGTTAGCATAAGTCTTGGATAAAACCATCATCCTGTTCTATGTGAAGCGTTACATTTCATTTTTTTATGCAGAAGCACTTAGTTCAAAATGGGTAGTCAGGAAGGAATACAAACGTGCCAGGCACGAAGGCGTTTCGACTGCTAAAAAAATTTAGCGACTGTCACTCTGACAGACTATCTAAGATGAAAAAATTTTGAATGCAAAATGTAAGCAACTTAGTGCTCTCTTACAGCTGACACATATTCAAGATGTTCAGATATAGCCTCACTTATGTGTGATATGAATGCTCAGGTGTGGCGCTTAGATGACGCAGACTTTCATCTAGGTGGCAGATAAACTTTAAGCTCAATGCGCGATGACAATAGTGATTGGCTGTTGGATAGCTGCACTCAACCTCAGACGTATTGTAACGCGTTGCACAGCATGGGGTCCTCTAGTCCATGGGCAACTATGGATTAAAAGTGATGTAGTACTTAGCTATAGATGACGTGAATGAATCCAGGAGTGTCGCTCATTTTGGAACACATGGCGGCAGAGGCTATGCACATATAGATTTTCATCAACATTTTCCGGAGAGGAAAATAGGTATAAACCTCAAATAGATGTTAGCAAACTCTAAAATCCGTCTTTCCAACAAAAATATAAAGATTAACTGAATTTAATGTTGTCTGGACTTGATGATGAAAAATCTCACTTATTGTGGACGAATGCGTGTGGTGTTGTGGTCTACAGTATAAAAAATCATTGGATCTCTTAAAATTCTGTGAAGTTTCTCGAAACTAAGCTTAAATTATACTCGTTGAGCTATAATACGCCAACAGAAATCCAGCCTAAATGTTGATTTTGAATGCTTTTTGATCAGAGAGTCTGGATATGTTGAAGAAGTGTTCGCATCAGGTAACATTTGATGTAGGTTCCAACTTTTTCGTGCAAC
Organism: Eudiplozoon nipponicum; assembly: GCA_029291075.1. NCBI lineage: Eukaryota > Metazoa > Platyhelminthes > Monogenea > Mazocraeidea > Diplozoidae > Eudiplozoon > Eudiplozoon nipponicum. The sequence continues at coordinate 20,966 of JAQBSW010009482.1, forward strand.
ATACTCGAGAAACTTTGGCGTTAGGGTAAGAATAAGTGATTGCAGAAATAATCTGATAACGGATAGAACGTGTCGCGTGGATAGGTGGTCAAGTTTTCTGGAACATGCGTCAGCTCCTACCCGCCAAAGCATATATGTATAAAAAATGTGGACGCTAATCTCGAGCAACCATAATAGCTGATAATATGTAATGCAATCTCGTCTCTTCTGTCGGCCTTATTTAAGGATGATAGCGGTCTAATTTGTAGGGTAATAACTAATCTTTTTCGTACTTTATGGAATGAAGAGGCCGCGCCAGCTTATCTGCGTGGGTCGTTTACATTTCATATCTTCGACAAGGGTAATCGGAATTGTCGTTTTACCCATCATCGTAGAACACATATAGGTTATTTGCTTCGATTATCTCACGCTGTCTCAGCGTTTCGTTTGCGTCACGTGCAATAGAAGAACAAGCCGAATTCCAGCCAGGATGCTAGTCATAGGTTATTATTTGACTCTAGGAAAGCACTTGAACAGTGACATGTTTATCACCGTTCCACAGTAACCGTCTTTCTAGACTTCAAGTGTACAGTTGCTTAGACGGACTGTAGTGTTCTTTCGATATTTTGTTGAAATATGGAATGCCAATTAATTTTGTAAATATTATATGTACTCTCTACACAAACACACCTTATCGCATTAGCATCTGAAATGCATTATCGGACAACTTTAGTGCTAACAACTGTGGCCGTCAAGGACGTTCGCTTTCCTCATGTACGTTTAATTTTGTAATGAATGTCATATACTATACTATTCCACACGTTCAGGATGCCAGTGTCGAAGTTCTCTCCGGTGGCAAATGAGTCTATCTTGACTGGAAGTAAAATAATCGAGATTCCACCCAGACCACCTTGAATGGATTACCAATTGTTGTTTCGTCTTTCGGCATGAAATTCGCTTCCTGTAAATGTAACTTTTACCAGCTCACCGTTAAATCACTTTCACTCTGTAGTTTAAAGTTTAAGATATGCACCTAGTTGACAGGTTTACTTGTCTTGTATCAGTAACTCAGCCAGTATCAGAGACGAGGTCATTATGAGTGTCGCGAAAGCTAAAGCTACTTTTCCCAACCTTCGCCATTTATCGAAAAACACGAGTATTTCACTCTGCCTCAGATGTCGTTTGTGAAATGCATCTCCTAAAATCGAAGACTATACGCTTGCAGGCATTCGATCGCCCTTAGATACTGTTTGTTGCAAAGAATTATTATATAGTCAATTGTGTATTAGGTGTTGCGCACAAAAAAGATAAACCGGCTCTTAAGGATGAGCACGAAACGGATGTGCACATGAGATTATACCTTCTGTTCATGCTGACTTTGGTTTATCATTCTGGTCCTATTTGAACAATTCTGCTACTAGATGCACAACACCTAACATACTATTCGATCACTATTGTTTGAGAATAATAGACCACACATGTAGCCAACCACGGATAAGCCACACTGACATAAGTAGACGTATTTTGGAGTGTCCAACAAGTATTCCTGGTTAGGCAAACAAATAAGGTTCCATCAACTGCGTTGGAGCGATCACGTAATCCGTATGCCTTCAATTCTATAGCCCACTATAACATTGTTCGCTCAGCCAGTGCCATATAGGCATTAGACAGGTGGACAGATTCTGGCATGGCAAAATCAGTTAAAGTCAACTACAGCCAAATTGACTAGTTATAACCTGTTCGCAATCAGAGTCGGGTCCATATGCGAATCATAGTACTTGGTTGGAAAATATTAATATATAATCGAGTTCAGTGGCGATCTTGATGCAAATTTCTAATTGAATAATATTTATTGTCCTTTCGTAGTGGAACAGAGTTAACTGCGTGGCTCAGTCGTTCTAGATGCAGCGATACATTGAAAACCGCAAGGAAGCTCTACTCCCAATTTCAATTTGCCTTAATGCTAACTTGACCATAATAGTGTCTGTACAGGTCTAGGTTCTCTCATTTATTTTTGTTACTATTCAGTCAATACTAATTGGTCTCCCGGCTACAATCATCGTTTCGTCTGCCAGCATGACATTTTCACCCTCGAGATTTAAGATAATATCAAAGGATCGCCCATAACTTACTTGAGCTCCGTAGCTTCAAGGCGAAACTCTGGAAGATGTAGTCAGGTTCTCATATCTTGGTAGTTGGATTAATAACTCCGGCAATATGGTTGACGAGTTGAATATGTGAAGAGCAAAACCTAGATTGGCCTTCTCCAAACTTCACAATCTATAACGAGACTAGATTAACACGCTTTGCCGTAAAGTTCGTGTTTGTGCAGTTTTGCTATACGCTAGTAAAACTTGATCCGTTATAATCGTAAGTCTTGGCTGCTTGAGGGTATTTGACTACTGATTTTTAAAGGCATAGTCCATATATGCTATTAATAGCGGGTATCAATTTGGACATCCGATGAAGCATTTTGGGATCCACCGATAAGTGCTCTTTGTCATAAAAACAAATAGGGCTCCATCAATTTTACCTGCTGTCTCGTTTATTATCATTATCATTTTCACTATATATATATCTGGTAATGTTAATTGCTTTTGATTATGATAAGTCATTTACTCTTTATGACAAAATATATAGTCGAAACAAAATTTACCTATTTTGCGGTAATAACAATATTTTCCAAACGCAATTAAATAGTCTTTTGAATTATTCCTTTCAGAAAAGACACAACATCACATGATCGGCTGCAGGTGTCGACGGTCACATTGTCTGAAAAACTACTGCGAATGCTATGAGGTAAATGTACTACCTATTCAATATAGATTAATGCTTTTTTGAGCAAATATCATATCCTATCTTTTTCAAATTATGGGAATATCTTGATAAAATACATTGGTTACAATTATTATAATCAAGGTTGCGGTCTTGATATAAACACCTGACCCATTAATTACTTACATATGTCAGTATAAACTAAGAATGGTATAGTGTAGAAAAGGCAATTCATCCAGTAGACCGGTTTCGTCCTTATTGGGAACTCATCAAGTACTGGCCAGAAATTGCCACGGACAGGATACGAACCTGGGCACGTCTGCTTCGGAATCTGGTGCTCTAACCACTGAGCTATCCTGCCGCACACTACACTACACACAATTTTCAGTTATATACTAACTCATGTAACTTGGTTAGTCAATTTTTCCTTTAGGTGGAGCTCATATGGCATCCATTTAGACCCAAAGTTCCAACTAACCATGTCCAATCTGTCATTACTGAACAGACACCACATTACATGGGAAGTGGTATTGAAATGAACATTTATATAATTAAACGAACATTGGTTGCGCGGGTTGTGGTAACAATTATTATAATCAAGGTTGCGGTCTTGATATAAACACCTGACCCATTAATTACTTACATATATCAGTATAAACTAAGAATTGTATAGTGTAGAAAGGGCAATTCATCCAGTAGACCGGTTTCGTCCTTATTGGGAACTCATCAAGTACTGGTCAGAATTTTCCGCGGACAGGATACGAACCTGGGCACGTCTGCTTCGGAATCTGGTGCTCTAACCACTAAGCTATCCTGCCGCACATTACACTACACACAATTTTCAGTTATATACTAACTAATGTAACTTGGTTAGTCAATTTTTCCTTTAGGTGGAGCTCATGTGGCATCCATTTAGACCCAAAGTTCCAACTAACCATGCCCAATCTGTCATTACTGAACAGACACTACATTACATGGGGAAATGGTATTGAAATGAACATTTATATAATTAAACGAACAATGGTTGCGCGGGTGGTGATAACAATTATTATAATCAAGGTTGCGGTCTTGATATAAACACCTGACCCTTTAATTACTTACATATGTCAGTATAAACTAAGAATTGTATAGTGTAGAAAAGGCAATTCATCCAGTAGACCGGTTTCGTCCTTATTGGGAACTCATCAAGTACTGGCCAGGATTTGCCGCGGACAGGATACGAACCTGGGCACGTCTGCTTCGGAATCTGGTGCTCTAACCACAGAGCTATCCTGCTGCACACTACACTACACACAATTTTCAGTTATATACTAACTAATGTAACTTGGTTAGTCAATTTTCCTCTAGGTGGAGCTCATATGGCATCCATTTAGACCCAAAGTTACAACTAACCATGCCCAATCTGTCATTACTGAACAGACACCACATTACATGGGGGAAGTGGTATTGAAATGAACATTTATATAATTAAACGAACATTGGTTGCGCGGGTGGTGATAACAATTATTATAATCAAGGGTGCGGTCTTGATATAAACACCTGACCCATTAATTACTTACATATGTCAGTATAAACTAAGAATTGTATAGTGTAGAAAGGCAATTCATCCAGTAGACCGGTTTCGTCCTTATTGGGAACTCATCAAGTACTGGCCAGAATTTGCCGCGGACGGGATACGAACCTGGGCACGTCTGCTTCGGAATCTGGTGCTCTAACCACTGAGCTATCCTGCCGCACACTACACTACACACAATTTTCAGTTATATACTAACCAATGTAACTTGGTTAGTCAATTTTTCCTTTAGGTGGAGCTCATATGGCATCCATTTAGACCCAAAGTTCCAACTAACCATGCCCAATCTGTCATTACTGAACAGACACCACATTACATGGGGAAGTGGTATTGAAATGAACATTTATATAATTAAACGAACATTGGTTGCGCGGGTGGTGATAACAATTATTATAATCAAGGTTGCGGTCTTGATATAAACACCTGACCCATTAATTACTTACATATGTCAGTATAAACTAAGAATTGTATAGTGTAGAAAAGGCAATTCATCCAGTAGACCGGTTTCGTCCTTATTGGGAACTCATCAAGTACTGGCCAGAATTTGCCGCGGACAGGATACGAACCTGGGCACGTCTGCTTCGGAATCTGGTGCTCTAACCACTGAGCTATCCTGCCGCACACTACACTACACACAATTTTCAGTTATATACTAACTAATGTAACTTGGTCAGTCAATTTTTCCTTTAGGTGGAGCTCATATGGCATCCATTTAGACCCAAAGTTCCAACTAACCATGCCCAATCTGTCATTACTGAACAGACACCACATTACATGGGGAAGTGGTATTGAAATGAACATTTATATAATTAAACGAACATTGGTTGCGCGGGTGGTGATAACAATTATTATAATCAAGGTTGCGGTCTTGATATAAACACCTGACCCATTAATTACTTACATATGTCAGTATAAACTAAGAATTGTATAGTGTAGAAAAGGCAATTCATCCAGTAGACCGGTTTCGTCCTTATTGGGAACTCATCAAGTACTGGCCAGAATTTGCCGCGGACAGGATACGAACCTGGGCACGTCTGCTTCGGAATCTGGTGCTCTAACCACTGAGCTATCCTGCCGCACACTACGCTACACACAATTTTCAGTTATATACTAACTAATTGATTATAATAATTGTTATCACCACCCGCGCAACCAATGTTCGTTTAATTATATAAATGTTCATTTCAATACCACTTCCCCATGTAATGTGGTGTCTGTTCAGTAATGACAGATTGGGCATGGTTAGTTGGAACTTTGGGTCTAAATGGATGCCATATGAGCTCCACCTAAAGGAAAAATTGACTAACCAAGTTACATTAGTTAGTATATAACTGAAAATTGTGTGTAGTGTAGTGTGCGGCAGGATAGCTCAGTGGTTAGAGCACCAGATTCCGAAGCAGACGTGCCCAGGTTCGTATCCTGTCCGCGGCAAATTCTGGCCAGTACTTGATGAGTTCCCAATAAGGACGAAACCGGTCTACTGGATGAATTGCCTTTTCTACACTATACAATTCTTAGTTTATACTGACATATGTAAGTAATTAATGGGTCAGGTGTTTATATCAAGACCGCAACCTTGATTATAATAATTGTTATCACCACCCGCGCAACCAATGTTCGTTTAATTATATAAATGTTCATTTCAATACCACTTCCCCATGTAATGTGGTGTCTGTTCAGTAATGACAGATTGGGCATGGTTAGTTGGAACTTTGGGTCTAAATGGATGCCATATGAGCTCCACCTAAAGGAAAAATTGACTAACCAAGTTACATTAGTTAGTATATAACTGAAAATTGTGTGTAGTGTAGTGTGCGGCAGGATAGCTCAGTGGTTAGAGCACCAGATTCCGAAGCAGACGTGCCCAGGTTCGTATCCTGTCCGCGGCAAATTCTGGCCAGTACTTGATGAGTTCCCAATAAGGACGAAACCGGTCTACTGGATGAATTGCCTTTTCTACACTATACAATTCTTAGTTTATACTGACATATGTAAGTAATTAATGGGTCAGGTGTTTATATCAAGACCGCAACCTTGATTATAATAATTGCTATCACCACCCGCGCAACCAATGTTCGTTTAATTATATAAATGTTCATTTCAATACCATTTCCCCATGTAATGTGGTGTCTGTTCAGTAATGACAGATTGGGCATGGTTAGTTGGAACTTTGGGTCTAAATGGATGCCATATGAGCTCCACCTAAAGGAAAAATTGACTAACCAAGTTACATTAGTTAGTATATAACTGAAAATTGTGTGTAGTGTAGTGTGCGGCAGGATAGCTCAGTGGTTAGAGCACCAGATTCCGAAGCAGACGTGCCCAGGTTCGTATCCTGTCCGCGGCAAATTCTGGCCAGTACTTGATGAGTTCCCAATAAGGACGAAACCGGTCTACTGGATGAATTGCCTTTTCTACACTATACAATTCTTAGTTTATACTGACATATGTAAGTAATTAATGGGTCAGGTGTTTATATCAAGACCGCAACCTTGATTATAATAATTGTTATCACCACCCGCGCAACCAATGTTCGTTTAATTATATAAATGTTCATTTCAATACCACTTCCCCATGTAATGTGGTGTCTGTTCAGTAATGACAGATTGGGCATGGTTAGTTGGAACTTTGGGTCTAAATGGATGCCATATGAGCTCCACCTAAAGGAAAAATTGACTAACCAAGTTACATTAGTTAGTATATAACTGAAAATTGTGTGTAGTGTAGTGTGCGGCAGGATAGCTCAGTGGTTAGAGCACCAGATTCCGAAGCAGACGTGCCCAGGTTCGTATCCTGTCCGCGGCAAATTCTGGCCAGTACTTGATGAGTTCCCAATAAGGACGAAACCGGTCTACTGGATGAATTGCCTTTTCTACACTATACAATTCTTAGTTTATACTGACATATGTAAGTAATTAATGGGTCAGGTGTTTATATCAAGACCGCAACCTTGATTATAATAATTGTTATCACCACCCGCGCAACCAATGTTCGTTTAATTATATAAATGTTCATTTCAATACCACTTCCCCATGTAATGTGGTGTCTGTTCAGTAATGACAGATTGGGCATGGTTAGTTGGAACTTTGGGTCTAAATGGATGCCATATGAGCTCCACCTAAAGGAAAAATTGACTAACCAAGTTACATTAGTTAGTATATAACTGAAAATTGTGTGTGGTGTAGTGTGCGGCAGGATAGCTCAGTGGTTAGAGCACCAGATTCCGAAGCAGACGTGCCCAGGTTCGTATCCCGTCCGCGGCAAATTCTGGCC
>JAQBSW010009483.1:0-28561 GCA_029291075.1 Eudiplozoon nipponicum
TCTAGCAGTCTTGCATGCATTGTGCAGCCGACATTTCCAATGAAGTACAATGTATGCGATACTACTCCAGGTGAGAGCAGCATATATAATTTGATTTCCATGTATAAATGCAATGCTGTTTGATCCTCGCTTGTCAGTTTGCCGTCGTACTCTGATGATGATCATGGAAGGTCGAAACGCGTCAGTGCGTTGCGACTGGCGGTAGTTTTGTTATGTTGTTCGACGACTGGTCAAATACAATGGGATTGGTGTTTACTTCAAGCTGGCAAACTTGACTTAAAGAATTAATTGTCTTACCTTTTCAATAATAACAATATATAGTACGGAAAAAGATACTGTGCGCCTGTAAATGTAAAAAAAACAATATTTTACCGCAAAAGAAACTTTTGCTCAAATCCTCTGATGTAAATGCTTTGGACTGTTGATCGACAGACTATGAACACTGCTGTGTTGGATTTAATCGGTGTAACACTATTCGGTAAAAGTTTGGCGTTAAAAATGAACTTCACTCTTGTTCTCTGTGCTTTTAATGCCTCCATTGGATCACGTGCAATTTTATTCTTTAGTATCGCTGTCCAAGTACTCGTAAGCTAAAAATATTACATTTTCAACCTCATCCTGACTGGAATCCGGCTTGCTCTTTTCTAGTATGTGATTACACGTTAAGCATTGAGACTGTGTGAGATGATAGAAATAGACGACATAGATTCGACTGTGATCAAGCTGGTACCATCATGATCAAAACATGAATTATGATTGACTTTTTTGAGGATAGGCGTGTCGCTCGACTCGCTCCAAGCAACCGAGAGGGCCTTCTTATTCAATTTTTCACTGAGGAAATTGGGTCAAGGCTGCATAAATTGTCACCACCATTCCTGAAAATCTTGGGAAAAGGTTATGAGGGCCTACAGCTTTACGCGGTTTGTGAGATAAATACGCATTCCCTATTTCTGACTCAAATTGATTTTATGATAAATAATTGAGAAAAACGATTTGAGGTATTATCAATTAATAGTAATTGTTGCCTACAATTACACGAGAACAAAAAGGATACACTTGTGTTTGCGTAACATTATCATTTCACATATGCTTTATTTGACCACCAAACAAAATCAACGAAATATCTTTTACTAAATGATAATGCCAAATATAAAACCTATGAGCATTCAGTAGTCAAGACTGTGCAATTTTGCCTTGGTTGTTGCGCAACTAATAAAAAATAAGTTCAAATATAACTAGAAGGATAAACCAGAGACAACATGGTCATATTGGAACCTATTTTTTATTAGGTGCACAACACCTAATACATAATTGCATTTATATTAGTTCTCCCAATTTGGATGTAAGTGACTTTAATTGTTTCTGCCATGTCAAAATCTGCCCACCTTGTTTCTTACGCCAATTTGGTGCTGGATGAGAGAACAGAGCTCTATTGGGCAATCGAAATGAGGGCATACGCAAAACGTGACGGAGCCTTATTTGTTTTTCTAACGACGAGCACTTATTGTCAGATCCAAAAATACATCTACGGATGTCAACGTTAGTTATTCGTTGTTGGTAAACAACATGTGTTATACTTCTCAAACAACGATGATCGAATGCCTGTAAGCGTGTCAGATCATCAACTCTGATGTGCCAGACAATGGTTGGTTCGGTCTCGTCTTCCATTGTGTCAGCAAATATAGTTTGATAGACATTTGCAAGGGACGTCATTGTTCCTGCGGCAAACACAACTAAATAGTATTTGAAACAGAGTAAACAATGCTTTTCTTTTTTTATTCTTTTTTCTGTAGCCGAAAGCCGACTTTTTACGCGAGTTATCAAGTAATTTGGCGATAGTGAACGAAACAAACAGTGCACCACACGGTGTTATTGATGAGGGTGTGACGCCAAAATTTGAGGGCGCAAACGTCAAGATGGGCGAAGAAATTGAACTAAGCGCGTGGACAGAACCAGCGCTGCAGGCGGTGCGTGATAAAACCAACGGACTCAACTACGACGTGGCGGCTTATCTTGCCGTGTTACTCACCTTCATTTGTTTCTTATCAAGCCTGTTCACAAAATACATCACCGAGGAGTCCAAGCGTAGTAACTTTTTAAGGTTAGCTGTTCGCTGTTATGTAATAGGCATACTGCACCCAGTAAAGTGTTAGCTCAATTAGTGTCAGGAGGACACGCCAAAATGTGCGACAGCCAAAGATGTCTGGCTATTGCACTATGCGCTTTGTACTAACAGGCCACTGATTGTAGCAGTTGTCACTACGTCAAATTCCCACTGTACATTTGGGAGGTTTTTACGGCACAATTTCGTACTCATATGTGCACTGAAGCAGAAGTAGTAACAAATTTACCAGTCGCCTTCGGAAGACCAACTTCAAAGCCAACTCATTTGATATTTTCTGTTATACCCGTAAACTGCACTAATAGCATGATTTGAGAGATAGGCTGAGCTTCACCAAAATTGAACAAAAAGACACACACTGTGAACTCTCGCTACACCAGCAAAGCCTTATGCTGCGACCGCGAGGTTGCACAGTTAAGCGTTAATCATGATGTCAGTCAATGACAACTATAAATATTATATCTTCTGGGTTGCGGAGAACTATTATATATATATATATATATATATATATATATATATATATATATATATATATATATATTCCTTTACCAGCAATCAAAGAGAAACAGCCGTTAATGTCAATATAAAACACTATTTCATAGTACCCTTTCCATGTGCAAAAATAAAAAGAAATTTTATCACTTGCAAGAAACGCTTCTTTCTGATGTTCTTCTCAGGTATCTACAAAGGAATATCTCTTTATGTATAAATTGAATGCAAAACAAGATAGAAGTATGCAAACGATGAGAGAGTGTGAAAAAAGGAAACCAATCAACATGTGCGTCACCTCCAGTTGGTTGGTTTCATTTTTTTCACACTCTCTCAACGTTTGCATACTTCTATCTTGTTTTGCCTTTCAATTTATATATAACGAGGTGTTCATTTTTAGATACTTGAGAAGAAAATTAGATAGAAGCGATTCGTGTGTCTGATAAAATTTCTTCTTTAGCTTATGGAAAGGGTACTATGCATTTATTAAGCACTACATATCAAAAAGAATATATATATATATATATATATATATATATATATTAAATATCGCATTCCGATTAACTAGTTAACCTAAAAATCATCTCGAAAACTATGGCGCAACCAACATAACCAGATGACTTATTCTACTGAACCCATGCGTTTCTTCCTTGCCAGGTAAATAGAGATAATTCGTTGGTTAATGCGTCCGTAGTAACAAAGTAATTCAATTATGACCAGAATGATAAACCACATACAGCGTGAACGGAAAGTGTAATCTCATGCACATTCGTTTCGTGCTCACTGGCGACTCATCAGTAGGAGCCGGTATTACGCCCTGTAACCACTGTGTATTTGGGTGAGGAATGTGGGAACATAGGACGGTAATGTGTAAACCTGCAGTAGAGATATATAAAGCCTTCGACAATGCGACTTCAAAGCCAACTCACTCTATATAATATATATACAGAATCTGCAAAGGATTCCACACTATGGGTATTGTGTCAGTACCGATACTAACGCTATAGAGCCGAAAAGATGCATGACACAGTAGCCATAGTCTTGGTATCCTTTACAGACTCGGTATATATATTATATAGAGTGGTCACTGTTAGACATAATAAAATGCACGGATGGAGACAAAAATTAATTCAATCAAGTTTGTAGAAATGGGATAAACATCAATCTCATTTTATTTAAACAGTCGTAAGCCATTGCAAGACTGCAGTCATTTGCACATAATGACTCGTTTCGGCATTCTATGGCCATCGATAGACACAATAAAATGCGCGGATAGAAAAAAATGAAATCAAGTTTGTAGAAATAGGATAAACATCAATCTCATTTTATTTAAACAGTCGTAAGTCATTGTAAGACTACAGTTATAATAATAATAATAATAATAATAATAATAATAATAATACATTTATTTGGCATCAAAGGCCAACTGGCCCGACCATTGAGATAACAAATCAAGGGTAGGATATGTGGAGGTGAGTGGAATTGTGACTAGCAAAGTATTTGATGGCAGGGGGGTTTGGGAAGGGAAATGTTATCAAAAACGTCAAGATAGTTCAATCTGGTGAAAAATAAATAAGAACAAAATTCCATTTGACTAGACAAGATCAATTGGAGAAAGTCCATGAATTGTCAGAGCTTCTAGGTAAAAGTGAGTTCGAAAATAAAGATAATAAAGATGGCGGATCGTAGGCAGACATCGGTCGATGGAGTCCATTGTCGTGGAGATTCAGTTGATGGAGCATAGCCAGGACATGGATGGAATCAGTCGGATTGAAGACGAGCTTCTTGCACGGGTCGCAGGCATCCGTAGAACGAGGTTGTGATTGAAGGAAGGCCAGGGAAAGTCGATGTCCTGTTGGGTTATCGGTCCTCCGCTGAAACAAGAAAGAAAAGAATTGGATGAGGAAAACTTAGTAAGGTATCCACTACGTGGATATGATGGGGTCGCGAATGGGTTGAGAAGAGGTATCAGTGAGTCAAGAAGAAAGGATGAAGACCAAGGAGGTAAAGTGGAAGATTAGAGAAGTTAAAGAGAATAGCCTGGGGAGAAGTAAATGTTATGGATTGAGAAGGAACCAGTTTCGTTTCCAATCGGTGGTATCGCAAAGAAGTTTGTTGAAGAAGTACTGATGGGCTGCCTTTTTGAATTCGTGCTGGGATAGGAGCTTTATATCTGTGGGAAGAGCGTTGAAAACATTAGTGGCTTTGGAGAAGAGATAGACTTTTTTAAATATGGTGGGGTTAGGGTTAGGCTTGGATAGAAGAGTTACTAGAACGTGTGGCGTAGTGGTGACTTGGGTGGGCAAAGTTGGAGAGTGGTAGGGAAGTTGAGATCTTATGGATAAAAGAAATGACTCGAAGGTGACGTGTGAACCAAAGCGGAAGAAGGTTAGCCAGAAGTAGGCGTTCCCTATAATTTTGGCATTTCGGGAAGACTCGCTTAAGAAATCTGGAGGATACCTGTTCAATAGTATACGAGGAGGCGAGGGTGAGAGGACAGTAGAATTCGCTGGCGTAAGAAATGAGGGGCAGAACGTAGACCTTGAATAATGTGAGTTGGAGAGTGGGGTTGTTAGTCTTAAAACAGATCAGACGGGCCCATTTGAAGAGTTTGGAAGTAGTGTGTGTAAGGTGTGGGGAGAAGTCTAAGGACTTAGAGAAATGGATGCCGAGATGTTTGGCCGAATCTATTATTTCTATGTCGAGGGGGTAGTTGGCAACCGGGATAGAGCAGAATGGATCAGACGAGAGTCTCATTAAGCGAGTTTTGGTGGGATTTAGTTTGAGACCGATTCTGCTGAGTTGCAAGTGGAGCGAAGATATGAGCTCCGATATAAGGGGTGAGGAAGGGTTGGATGTTGTGGGGTTGCTGAATACGATAACCATATCATCCGCATATTTGAACAGCTTGAAAAGATTGTCTTCAACCTGTATGTGTGCGAGTGTAAGGTTGAAGAGAATGGGACCAAGTACGGAGCCCTGGGGAACACCGGATCGGACATGGGTTGGCCTCGAGTGACTACTGCCAACTTTTACTGTCGCATATCGGTTTCGAAGATAATAACTGATAAGATTGAGAACGTTGCCGCAGATACCGCTTCTCATTAAGGCAGATTCGATTGCTGAAAATGACAGCGAGTCAAAAGCCTTGGATATATCTAGGAAGAGGAGAGTGCACTGAAGCCCTTTAGAGAAAGAAGAGTAGCAGTGATCGAGAACACTAACTAAGTTGGTGGAAGATGAGCGGCCGTTCAGAAATCCATGTTGATCATCAAGGAGGTGGAAGTTAACATGAGACTTAATGAAAGGGTAGATTAGGTTGTATAAGATCCGGTCGAAGATTTTGGTGAAAGAAGGTACGATAGTAATGGGGCGGAGATCTTTAAATGATGAGATCGAGGAAGTGCCATTTTTGGGGATAGGAGAGATCGTCGAGCAAAGCCAGTCCGGGGGAAGATAGGTGGTTTCGAGACAATGATTAATAACATCTGCAATTAGAGAGAAGACGTTCCAGCCAAGCAGAGCAATCATGCTGACCGAGACACCGTATTGATCAAATTGGTGTTTAGACATAATGACGCGTTTCGGCATTATATGGTCATCGTTACACATAATTAAATATGCGGATGGAGACAAAAATTAATTAAATCATGTTTGTAGAAAGGGGATAAACATCAATCTCATTTTATTAAGTCGTAAGTCATTGCAAGACTACAGTCATTTGCACATAATGAAACGTTTCTGAATTTTATGGTCATCGTTAGAGCATTCCGAATAAGTCACAATTCATATGTCAAGTATAGGAAATTAGACATTCGTTCTTCACTTCTTGTAGTTTAACATTCATTTTGGCTAACTTCAGATTTCGCCACATGTATCTAAGTTGTAATAATTTACTTCAGTGAATGTTGAGGCATCTAGAAAAAACAATTTTGCGAAATTGAGCCTAATCACAATAGTGTTGTATGTGAGAAGCCGCAAAACATAGATTAGATTTAGCCAGTCACACGTTTCTGACACGTTTCCATCTTCAGTGGTCTTCAACAGACCACATCGCCAAACTGCCTATTTAGTAGCAAACCACAATATTTGAAGCGTGTGAAAAAGCAGAAATGCGGCTCTGAACTCTAGTAGTCTCGCACACATGGACTGGAAATGTTGGTTGCGTTTACCTCTACTCCGCAAATTTGAGTTAAATAACTTTATTTGGAATTTGTGGAATGTCGCCAGTAAGCTGCCTTTGGTTTTTCCTTCTGATCACAACTGAACTAATTTGTTACTAAGTTCGCAACACCTAATACATACTTGCATATATATTAGCTCTTCGCACCAAACAGTATTTAAATGTTATATATTGAATTGAATGATGTCTTGATTACCGTGAAATGTGGTAACTGATATCGATCAGTGCCAGACTGTATGGATTTCCTTGATTAACAGATGTTTAGAAAAAGTTGTAATTCTCAATTTTGGTGAACTATAGTATACATTGAAATCCATCATGTTGGTACCATGTAACGACTCGGAAACCATAGTGTTAGTACCATGTACCTTTTCGGTACAATAATGTTGGTATCGGTTACTAACACAATAGCCATAGTGTTAGTATCCTTTACAGACTCGGTATATATATTATATAGTGTGAGTTAGCGTTGAAGTCGCATTGTCGCAGACTATATTGCAGGTTTACACATTCGTCTAGGAGATTGTACCGTCCTATTATCCCACATTCCTCACCCAAATATAAAGTGGTTAAATGGTATAATAGCGGCTTATACTGATGAGTCGCCGGTAAGCACGAAACGAATGTGCATGAGATTATACTTTCCGTTCATGCTGCCTTTGATCTATCCGTCTGGTCACAACTGAGCTAATTTGTTACCAGGTTCGCAACACCTAATACATACTTGCATATATATTAGTTCTCCGCGACAAACAGTATTTAACTGTTTTGCTACGTTGTTCGACGATAGGTTAAATACAACGAGATTGGTGTTTACTTAAAGCTCTTAAACTTGATTTAAAGAAGTTCAGTGATATCATTGCAATTCCATTTTCATGCGCCAGATCAGTTGTTTTATTTTTACCACGTGAACTGACGTTATTAAGGTTGACTTCAATTGTAGCTCAAATGCACCAGTAGTCATATCCTGCTAAAAAATGATCACAAGTTATTTAAAATAGGAGGCTTTATTAGAGTGGTAAATCAAAATAAATAAGAATAGAAATTGTGGCAATAATATAAGGAACATTGATTCTTAAATTGAAAGTTCTCTGACAAGTGATACTCTCCATATGGGACATAAGTTAACGGAAAGTAAGTTAACAATTGGTAATGGATGAAGTTCTGAAGAATGATACTGAGATTAATTCTAAATTTATAAATTCAGATTTAATTTTATCATAATTTCTCATTCTCCATCTTTTGCTAAAGTTTTAAGTAATGCTTAAATGTTGATGCATATTGCCCAGTGCTGTCCATCTTGTTTGTAATCTCTCTGCCCCTTTTTCTTGTGTGGGACAATTGATAGCACTCGTAGGTCGGTAAAATCTTGAATCATTTAAATTTTTAAATGCACGAATTTTATTTGATCTTTTTTGATGGGTTCTCACTTGTCCCTTCATTTTGAAGCTCTCCATCAGCTGTTTGTCTGAAAAGGAGGTTGGAACAAGATTTTTCGATTTTTTTCCGAATTCTCGGGGCTTCATTTCCAGTTCCATCATCAGAGTTCACACCATACTCACAGGAATAAAAGACAACTTGTGGCAAATGTGGTGTGGTCACAAACTGCTTTTTCATGTGATTCTGGTGTCAACCCTGAAGATGGGACTGGAAACGAAGTCCCGAGAATGCGGAAAAAATCGGAAAATCTATTTACACCGTCATTTTCAGACAAGGAGCCAATGGACGGCTTCAAAATGAAAGGACAATTGGGAACTCATTATTCAAGGCCAAATAAAATCGGTGCACCTGGAAATGAAAACGATTCACAATTCATAATTACATTCATATTCGTTCTCCGCATCCAGTAATATATAAATATGTTTTATTCCATCGTGCACAGATTACCACGAAAATATTCCAAGGCAATTATAGGCCTACCTTTTCTCCAATTATTCTTTAATTATATAAAATATTCAGCAAACTTACAAGAGGAAGTAGCCGTCTTCTTTGAATGCAGATGACAGAATTGGCTATATTTGACAGTTCTGTCAGTTAGAAACGTGTTTTAAGTTGGCATAACTGTGGTAAGTGGATGGGAACACATTTCCTGTATTCATTCTCTGAATGTGAATATATTGATTAACTTTACGCGTAGTTCTTGAAAGTAGTTCATGACGGCTAGTTAAATCCGCATGCTAACTCGATGACTTATTCGTTCAGAATTCCTTCTGCTTTCGATAAACCGAAAAATGTGATAGCTAATGTGAAACCGTACGAATTTATTGAACATCGCTACAATGCATGCGAATATCTGTTTATTGCTAGTGTATGCATGTTTGTGTGGTTGTTTGCTTGTATTACCTGGTTTAAAGCACTCCTTCTTTTAAAGAAGTAAAAGGTGAAAATTTATGGAATTCTTGCCGGAAATAAGTAAATTTTCTTTATTTACATATTTGTGGCATTAACTTTATTCGGCTAATAGCGAGAATATTTTTCTAACAACTATATCAGCAAGTCTAACATTTTATCCAAGAAGGTTAAAACGGTTAAATTTCATTGATTTCACAGGTAGACATGCAATGTCTTTAAATCAAGTTTGCGAACTTGAGATAAACACCAATCCTATTTAGGTTAGTCAGCCAGTTAGACTACAAGTCTGGTCATAACTGAACTAATTTGTTACTAGGTTCTCAATACATAATACATACTTACATATATATTAGTTTTCCGCAAAAAAAGGTATTTAACTGGTAGACTACAAGTCTGTCACAAGTAATGACGCATTTCGACCTTGCACGGGAAATCGGACTAACGAGGATAGAATCGCAATACAGACACAAAATATGGAAAATCACATACGTGGCTCTCACCCCCAGTAGAAATTCATACATACTACTTGGCAGGAATAGTTGGCCGCAAAATTTCACGACGGCATCTAAGTTTTGCAGTGGCCATTACCACGCCAGTGGAATCTACAACGAAGCAAAACTACCGTCAGTCACACGTACTGACGCTTTTCGAAATTCCACGATCATCATTAGAATACGACGGCTTGAGATTAACACCAACGCCATTGTATCGAACCAGCCTTGTGTGCTGGCGTGATTTGACCTTCTGTAGTAAGCAGAAAGTACGTGTGACTGACGGTAGCCTTAACTAGGTCGTTGTACTGGTTATATACATCGAGTCGGCAAACTCGATTTAAAAATTTGTTATCACAATCCCCGCAATTAGTGATTTTTCACTGTTTAATTTATACATTGCTATAATCAAGGTTGCGATCTTGATATAAACATCTGACCCATTGTGTACAAACATTTGTCAGTACAAACTAAGCAGTGTATGGTGTAGAAAAGGCAATTCATCCAGTAGACCGGTTTCGTCCTTATTGGGATCTCATCACCTGCTGGCCAGAATTTGCCGCGGACAGGACTCGAACCTGGGCACGTCTGCTTCGGAATCTGGTGCTCTAAACACTGAGCCACCCTGCCGCACACCACAAAATTTTCAGCTATATACTAACTAATGCAACTCGGTTAGTCTTTTTTCTTTTAGGTGGAGCTCATGCGGCATCCATTTAGACCCAAAGTTCCAACTAACCATCCCGAATCTGTCATTACTGAACAGACATCACACTAAATGGGGAAGTTGTATTGAAATGAACATTTATATAAATAAACGAACATTGTTTGCGCGAGAAGTGATAACAAGGTTGCGAACTGACAAGCGTATGTGGGCCAGGTGTTTATATCAAGATCGCACTCTTGATTAAAGTAACTGTGGCATGGCGGCTCAGTGATGAGAGCTACAGTTTCCCAGGCTCCAGCCCTGTCCGCGGAAAATTCAGGATAATACTTGATGAGTTCCCAGTAAAGTCGAAACCAGTCTGCTGGATGAATTGCCTTTTTTACAATAAAAAATTGTTAATTTATACTGACTAATGTGAGTAATTAATGGATCAGGTGTTTATATCAAGATCGCACTCTTGATTAAAGTAATTGAGGCATGGCGGCTCAGTGGTGAGAGCTACGTGTTCCGAAGCAGACGTGCCCAGGTTCGAACCCTGTCCGCGGAAAATTCTGGATAGTACGTGATGAGTTCCCAGTAAATTCGAAACCGGTTTGCTGGATGAATTGCCTTTTCCATATCACACCTCGCTTCGTTTATATTGACAAATGTATGTACTTAATGGGTCAAGTGTTTATATCAAGATCGCTACCTTGATTATATTATTTGCTATGTTGTTTTATTGGTTACATACAATGGGATTGGCGTTTTTATCGAGCTCGCAAACTTCATTTAAAGAATTGTTGTCACAACTCGCGAAATTTAGGCTTATTTTATTGTGAAACTAGCTTTAGGACAGTGTTTTATTATTATTAAGGAGGGTTGGTTTCATGTGAAACTATCGAAAGATTAGTTTTCCATAAACTAAACCGTGTATCAGTCACTATGTCTGGTTACCGATGGTAAAATATCGCGACCGATCAAATTGTTACTCGTTTGTTGCTAGAATTTGTCTTAAAAAAGGCGTTTGGCTCATTCAGACGAGTTTCACTTGTAGATATTGATTTTTGACGCAAATCTTATTTGACGACTGCTTAACTAGTTGTAATCGATACTATTTTGGTGCAAGTCTGGTCTCAGTGGGTGGTTTCTGGGTTAATAGCTCTCGTTTATCAATTGGTGGTCCTTACCCGCAACATAATTATTAGTTCGAAATGCTGAATACGTAAGGCGTTGTCTGGCTGTTTTTATTTTAATTTGTTGGTCGCAAAAACCTGTCTAGTGTACGTTAAGTTAATTTTAAGAGAACAACTGTGGTTAAGCGGTTTTGGTGTTTACAGTGAATTTGACCGCCCGTCGCCTTTTGACATAAACACACGTAGACGAGGAAGCGTAATTTGTACCTGCGATCCTGGCAGGGATTATTCTCTGCATTGTTTTAACCTAATAGTCCACAACAAAGTTATGATTCGAAAACAATTAATTGCATTTTACTAATAGTGAACTTTAAAATACGGAAATTGACATCTCACATGCATCTTTCTTAAAAACATATAGTGGACTAAATGTTCTAGAAAGTATTTGATTTTACATGTTGTTGGTATAAACTAAACACCTCATAAGACAGGAAATGCAATTAACCAAAGAGGCTCGTTCCGTCCTTGTTAGGAACTCAGCAGTATTAGCCAAATTATATGTACCCCTCTGTTCAAATTCCCGCCGCAGAAATTCTGTAAACAACTAGTTTGTGCCAAATTATAACAAATACGACCTATGTAATGAATGTCACCTTCTGAGATGAGCATGGAGTCGGCCTTTAATAAACGATCGGGGATGTCGAGTTTGAGCTTTTGATTGCAAATGACGACCGATATGATCTACCTGGAGGGAAAACAGACAAATACCGACAGGCAGATAATCAACTGTAGCCCGTACGCACTGCGCAGCTTTCGTGGTGTAATAGATGAGTTACAAATGTGTATTAGGTGTTGCGCACCTAGTAACACATTAGT
Organism: Eudiplozoon nipponicum; assembly: GCA_029291075.1. NCBI lineage: Eukaryota > Metazoa > Platyhelminthes > Monogenea > Mazocraeidea > Diplozoidae > Eudiplozoon > Eudiplozoon nipponicum. Next base: position 12,296 of record JAQBSW010009483.1, read on the forward strand.
TAAATCAAGGCCAGAGTGTATTTGGGTTAGCAGGAGCAAAGGGTGTTCAAAATTAGTTACAATTCCCAATTTGAAAATTTTTGCATATGATACGGTACCATGTACCGACCTTTCGCAAACCATAGTGCTTAGCATGCATCTTTTCGGGTACTAGAATGTTGGTATCAAGTACGTGAATAATACTGGCCATAGTGTGTTGGGTAAATTCTCTTTACTGGAGCCTCTCTCTGTATATATATATATATATATATATATATATATATATATATATATATATATATATATAGCTATATATATATATATATATATATATATATATATATATATATATATATATATATATATTTTTTTAAGATGCATTGTCGAAGAATTTATATGAAGTTAGCTTCCCTACTGCAGGTTTACACATTCGTCTCGGAGACTGTACCGTCCTATTTTGCCACATTCATCACCCAAATATGTAATGGGCAAAGGACTTAATACTGTCTCTTAAGGCTGAGTCGTCAGGAAGCACGAAACGAATGTGCACATGAGATTATGCTTTCCGTTCATGCTAACTTTGGTTTATCCAGCTGGTCATATTTGACTAAATTTGTTACTAGGTGCGTAACACATAATGCATAATTGCATATATCTTAGTTCTCCGCCACTAACAGTATCTAACTGTTTCCTAATTCAGTTTCTGGCCGCAATAATTCTTACAAGCACTTGCAGAGTGCAAAATAAAGACTACATGCAAACAGACACACACATACTCTTGCTCCAACGTCATTTTCAGACAATCAGCTGATGGAAGGCTTAAAAAAGAAGGGACAATTGAGAACCCATCAATCAAGGCCAATAAACGTTGCACGTGAAAATGGACAGGATTCAAGATTTTACCAACCTTCGAGTGCTATCAAATGTCCTGTTCAAGAAAAAATGCGGTCAAATCCAAAACAATATGGACAGCACTGAGCAAAACCATTCAACATTTAAGACACACGCATACACATACGCATTCACATTGATAATCATCCCAAACAAGAAATAAAAGTAAAATCGAGTCAGATTTGTTGCCACCAACATAATCAAACAAAAACCCAGAATGTATACAAAGGAAAGATTGTAGAGCGAAGTTTAGTAGTCTCGAAATAACATGGTCATTATCCACTTTGTTCATTAATGTGTTTTTTCTTTCCAAATTAGAAATATACTGTGTAATATTCGAAGGCAATAAACATAATGAAGATATGTTATATATATATATATATATATATATATATATATATATATATATATATATATATATATATATATATATATATTTTATATATATATATATATATATATATATATATATATATATATATATATATATATATATATATATATATATATATTAGTGTGAGTGTGTGTTTTTTCTTATTATAAACAAGCAAAGGCGATTCATCAAATGGACCACTTTTGTCGGTATTAGTAACTGGTCAGATATCTGTAAGAATTTGCTGCGGTCGGAGTTCGAACAAGGCACATTTGATTTGGAAATTTTCGCGAAGCAACTGCTCCATACACAATATTTTCTATAGTTTCTTTATACTGAAGCCTAATTTGTATCCCTACACTTTAAAGTAAATTCAACCAGCCTCTCCCGATATACCATTATGGAACTTGGGAACTGGTAATGTATTAAAATGTTATTGCATGATTTTTAATTAAATTTATGTTATCTGTATAAACTAAGCATTGCGTAGCATAGCAAACGCAATTCACCTAGTAGACCGGTTTCGTTCTTCTTGGTAACTCATTAAGTACTGTCCAAAATTTGCCGCGAAACGGGCTCGAACCAGGGCACATTGGCTTCGGAGTCTGTCAATCTATCTACCATGCCAGCTTCGCCGCACACTACACACCATTAGCCAAAAGAGTGTTATTGTTAAATTGAGGAGAAGAAGGGGAAGGAGAAGCGGCAAATTCAGATATAAAGTTGAAGATAAATTTGTCTTTTGTAGCCCGAATTCGCTTATCCACCCTGCTCGATTCAGCAGACAAGGCGACAACTTTTTATACTGCGCGACGGCCAATGCAGTATGTAATCGTTATAATTTGTATTGCTCATTGTTATATGTGGACTGTAAAAGAACACTAGGTCGCCCATTCCTAGTGAGGATGGTTTGTATTCGGAGTTTGCCTTCTTCTAGATAGTCTGCCACCCAAGGCTAATGAATAATATCTTTATATATCTTATATATATATATATATATATATATATATATATATATATATATATATATATATATGTGCATGATGTCAAATTAAGAATAATTTATACAAAATTCAGGGGTCATTTTTAAAATGTAATTTATGTTTGTATTTATTCTTCAAATTTGTAAAATCGGTAGCTTATTATTTATGAATCTGAAATAAAAATGCTGTTATATATGTATATATATATATACATATATATATATATATATAGAACTGATACTTAGGACATTTTGTTATTCTGTAAATACAGAACACTATTTCAGTTTTGCATTTTTGTCTTTTAATTCTTCAAAATTTTGTGAAAAGGATAATTTTTTATTTATGAATTCTACGACCAAACCCGTGAATTATATATATATATATATATATATATATATATATATATATATAAATGTACAATGGCTGTTCTTTTAATTATGTTCTTTTGTTCACACATTTGGTTATGTGGGGGGCAACAAATCTGACTTGGTTTTATTTTTATTTCTTGTTTTGGCTGATTAGTAAGTGTGTATGCGTTTGTGTCTGTGTGTGTGTGCCTGTTTGCATGTAAGGGTCTTTCTCGTTGTATTGCAAAGTGATGTCTGAGATCTGGTCATTCTTGTATTGATGGCTTGAGAGTTAACCAACTGTTCGCATTGTTGGCTGTTACGTGTACGAATGTTATTTTCCCGTGTGTAGTCTTTCGTTTAACCTTGTTGCGCAATTTTGTTTTCTACACTTGGTAACAGCGCAGGATGTGTGGATTGCAGTGTTGTTTGGAAACTTCTGTCACTGTATGCGCCTGTTTTTTTCCTCTTCAGTTTGTTGCCAATCCGATTGAATGTTTGTTGATTCTAGTCAAATGTCTGTTCAGTCTTGCCTAGATACTAGTAATTTTTTGTTGAATTTTGCTTTCGTGGCCAGTCGATTGGAATATCATGTTGATGAAACTTTTGAATATTTCGGCCAGGTGTTTGTTGGTTTTATATATATATTATATATTACATATATATATATATATATATATCATATATATATATATATGCAGTTGCACTATTTCTGCTTGTTTACCTATGTTCTTTTTTTCGCACTGTTTTTGCCCCACCCCAAAATTTAACCTTACCCGTCACTGTCTCTCCGATGCTTGTGTGCCGTCCTGGCGTCAGCTCGTTGCGAGTTGCCTTCCGTTTGCCCCGCATGCTGATCTACCTGTTCTACGCGCTGATCGGTGGCTCTATGCTGCAGTGGGTCTTCGATTTCGTGTTCGTCATCATTCTGAACGAGTTCAAACCGCCCGAATACTTTCTCAGTCTGATCACGTCAATTCAGGTGCTCGGTGAACTGCCGTCCTTCTACCTGTCTAGCTGGTTGCTGAAAAAGATGGGTCTGTTTTATATCCTGAAAGGGAAAGCCGATTTCACTCTCTATTTCATGCTAGTGTTCGCCTTCTTGCATATATCAATAAAAACCCGTTTTGTGTAATACCATAACATATTTGGATGGTTTTCTTGTCTTTTGTTTCGAAGGGCAAAGCAATTTGCTTTTATGTGCTATAAATGGCGTATCTAGGTACAAGTTAATTCATATAAGCCCGGGTGGATATGCCAAAGTCTGTATGAACAAGCGATAAAAAACCAGACATGAGCATGATCTTCATGCTTACTCTCGAATCAGCGGAAAGAGCCGATTTTTGTCCCGCATCGACTATATATATTTGGCCGTGCGATTTGGGACGGTTAGACGGTGGAATCTCGAGCACGTATGCGTGCTTAGGCAGCGGTATGGTTAAACTCACGCCCACTTTGCCAAACATTTAAATGTTGCTACAATCATGACTTTGGAAATCATTTCGTGTTTATATGCGGCTTATCCTTACTGGCGACTCTTCAGTGTAAGTCGGCTATACACCCTACTAATTGCGAAAGTAGCGCAAGGAATGTGGTTCGTGAAACCTCCAATTGACGTATTATTATTATGGCATGCAAATCATCGAGTATGCTTTCTTATATATGCGTTCTTCATTACGCATTTCGTGTGTACATGCGACTTATCCTTACGGGCGACTCTTCAGTGTGAGTCTGCGCTACGCCCCACCAATTGAACAGGTAGCGCAATAAATTTGGTCTTTGGAAACTCCAATTAAAGTATTTTATTATGTCATACAAGTCATCGTGTTGGTTACCTTGTTGGCGAGTTGCTTAAAATGTCTTGCGGTGATGTTGAAGCCTTGGGTGGAGGGCGAAGGAGCGAATCCGCACCCAGCCAACAAAAAGACAAACTCGGCGCATAATTGGAAATGGGCATCAACCTTTGCGAAACGGATAGTGCAAAGCGACAACCCGCGAAAGCAAATGGCCAGGTGATTCAACATTTGAAGTCGGCACTGTGCAACCTTTCAAAAGGTATTTATCAGCTCTCTGCTAGTCACAGAAATACATCGGCTCGCCTAGTTTACTTCTAGAAGGCGAAATTTATGAGCGCTTTATCCTAAAAAAACAGGCCGATAGGTGTATTCAATTCAGAAGAAAAAAGCGAAATAATTTAGATCTTCTCATGCTGATTAATGCTACTCGATCGCACATTAATGTAAAAAAGAAATTTGTGCATGAGTTGCGAATTCATTAGTTAATAACGGGCGTATGCTTGCCCCCTCTTCGGTATTGCTAGCGATCGGCTTACAAATTGTTTCGTTCTTTCGTCATGTAGACTTAATCGCCGACGAGTTCATAAATTTGCTAACATCCAAAGCAGACATTTTTTGTGGCGAAGCGTATTTACATAATTAAACGAACGTGGTGATGACAATTACGTGAATCAAGTTAGTGATGTTGATAAAAACACCTCACCGAGTAATTACTTCCATATGTCCGTATAAACTAAGATCGGTTTAGTGTATATAAGGCAATTCATTCAGCAGACCGGTTTCGTACTTATTGAGACCTCATCACGTACTGGCTAGAATTTGCCGCGGACAGGGCTCGAATCTGGACACGTCTGTTTCGGAATTTCTTACTCTAATCATTGAGCCGATGCAGACGTGCTCTGGTTCGAGTTCTGTCCTCGACAAATTCTGGCCAGTACGTGATGTGTTCTCAACAAGGAGGAAACCGGTCTGCTGGATAAATTGCCTTTGCCACACTATACAATGCTTGGTTTACACCGACAAATTTATGCACTTAATTGGCCAGGTGTTTATATCACAAACTGATACCTGACAGCATTTTTTTATATCTTTTGCAAATGGTAAATTATGGAATTAGTTTTCTTATTTGGAGTACGCAAATTTAAGTTAAACGATGCTCCTATTTAGGTTGCGCATTGCGCCTTAGCCAAAGCAAAGCACATTAATTTGTTGTCTCGTTTCTTGAATTTGTCAGGAAGTGCACTTTGCTTGTGCATTAGTTTCATTATATGGTCGGCGCGCTTCTTCGCTTTCGCAGTTATCCATTACTACCATCTGTCGTATTGGAGCTTCCTTGGTGTGGAGGCCTTTCATGGCATTGCATTTGCTCTAACACTGACGGCTCTGTTAAACGAGGCGGAACACGCTGGACAGGAGGCGGACGCTGTACTCTACGGTCGCACTTCGTCAGGCGGCGTTTGTGCATCGAGCATGTCATTGGGAAAGCGCGAATATAATGGAAGTCATCTTGGAAGCCAGCTTCTTGTAGACGATCAGTCTAGAGTCAGCCATACGTCTTCAGAAGCTGTCTGGGCATCCGGAAGTCGAATTGAGACATTTGGCTCAATAACATGCACTAACGCGCAGAGTAGTCGACGTGCAAGTACAGACGATGTGAATGGTGACGATTTAAATACTAATATGGAGACAGGCAACGCCTCCTCTTCTACTCGCTTCAATGGCGAAGATGCTCGACATGATTTAGACGGACAAGGGCCAGATTTCACGCCTACGAAAACGGCAAATTCAACATTGGCCGCTACGCTACAAGGAATTATGTCGGGCGTGTATTTTGGAATTTGTAAGTTCTGTAAATTTTTAAAATTCTTTTTATAGTCGGCTGTTTGAAGGGTAAAATGGTTTCCCTCTTATCTAATCTTTAAGAGAGAATATTTCGCTGCTAAGCGTCACTAATACGCATACAATTCCCGTTTTGTTGGTACCATGTACCGACTCTGCAACCGAAGTGTTGGTATCATATACCTTTTCGACAACCATAGTGTTGGTACCATGTATCGACTCAGCAACCATATTGCTAGTTCGATGTACCTTTTCGGCAACCAAAGTGTTGGTACCATGTATCGACTCAGCAAACATAGTGATGGTACCATATACCTTTTCGGTAACCATAGTGTTGGTACCATGTATCGACTCAGCAACCATATTGCTAGTGCGATGTACCTTTTCGGCAACCAAAGTCTTGGTTCCATGTATCGACTCAGCAACCATAGTGCTGGTACCATGTACCTTTTCGGTAACCATAGTGTTGGTACCATGTATCGACTCAGCAACCATATTGCTAGTTCGATGTACCTTTTCGGCAACCAAAGTGTTAGTACCATGTATCGACTCAGCAAACATAGTGATGGTACCATATACCTTTTCGGTAACCATAGTGTTGGTACCATGTATCGACTCAGCAACCATATTGCTAGTGCGATGTACCTTTTCGGCAACCATAGTGTTGGTACCATGTATCGACTCAGCAAACATAGTGTTGGTACCATGTACCTTTTCGGTTACCATAGTGTTGGTACCATGTATCGACTCAGCAACCATAGTGCTAGTACGATTTACCTTTTTGGCAACCAAAGTGTTGGTACCATGTATCGACTCAGCAACCATAGTGGTGGTACCATGTACCTTTTCGGTAACAATAGTGTTTGTACCATGAACCTTTTCGGCGACCAAAGTCTTGGTTCCATGTATCGACTCAGCAACCATAGTGCTGGTACCATGTATCCTTTCGGTAACCATAGTGTTGGTACCATTTATCGACTCAGCAACCATAGTGTTTGTACCATGTACCTTTTCGGTAACCATAGTGTTGGTACCATGTATCGACTAAGCAACCATAGTGATAGTACGATGTACCTGTTCGGCAACCAAAGCGATGGTACCATGTATCGACTCAGCAGCCATAGTTGTGGTACCATGTACCTTTTCGGTAACAATATTGTTGGTACCATGTACATTTTCGGCATTTAAAGTCTTGGTACCATGTATTGACTCAGCAACCATAGTGTTAGTACCATGTACCTTTTGAATACCCATTCGTATAGGAGGTTGTTCTGACCATCTGTCCCACATTCCTTGACCAAATATATAGTCGGCATATGGCGTGGTACCGGCTCCTACTGATGAAAAGTCAGTAAGTGTGAAACGCGTGAGCACATGATATTCTATATTTTGTTCATGCTAACTGTGACACATCCCCCTGGTTCTATTTGAACTAATTTTCTACTAGGTAGACAACATCTAATGCATAATTACTTTTAACACGATTGTCATACATATTGCACAGACAAATTGATGGCGAAAATGACCTTAGACACGGCTTTAGGTTATAACCTTTTGCTCGATGAATAAAATCTGTGCAATGCTATTTATTATGTCTAAGGACAATTATGGTTAACCAACTTGATATTTCATTACAACATCTCACTTACATGCATAATTTTGTTTGTATAAACAAAGCATTGTGTAAGGTAGCGAAGGCAATTCATGCAGTAGACCGGTTTCGTTTTTATTGAGAGCTGGTAAAGTACTTTCCAGAAATTTGCCGCGGTTATGGTTCGACCTGGTGCAAATTTGCTTCAAACTTTGGCGCTCTATCCACGACGCCAATCTGGCGCTCGCCACACGCAATATCCAGTACTAACTTTCTTATTTGTGTTTCCTTTAATCGGTCATCATTATCATCATGTCCAGCCACACAAAAGTCAAGTGACTAATGTTTCACTGCCATATAACCATAAGGAGTGCAAGTTGTACTTGTCATGGTTATATGTGGACTGTAAAAGACCACTAGCTCGCCCATTCCTAGTGATGATTTGTATTCGGAGGTTTCCTTCTCCTAGGTAGTCTGCCAACCAAGGCTAATGAGCACTATCCGTCCAGATGCCAGTGGCCAGAGTTTCCTTCTGCAGCCGAAATTTGCCCTTCACGTCTGGAACGCTAACAAGAACACTCGAACGATCGAAAATCTAAGGGAATTAAGAGAATCGGGTTCCAGTGAAAAGAAACGATTAACGCTGCCCTACTTTCATTGGTTCTTTTGTAACCTATCACATGGGAGCTCCTGGTATTTAATCGTTAACAATGTGGCATCTCTTTTGACCTATAGTTCTAACTAACCGCCAAAACAGAACAAACACAAAATAAATTTGGGAAGTGGTGTTGAATTTTAAATAGTCACTGATTGCACGGGTGGTGATAAAAAGTATTTTAAATCACGTTTTGGACGCAAGCATGAATACGCCAGAAAAGCCCGAGTATGTGATTCTTTGTTGCTTCACAGAATCAGTGCCAACAATCGAGGTAAAATATTTTGTCAAGGGATGTTGGCGTGACAGTGTACTCGAGTGAGATAATTTGCTTGCGAAGAAGAACTGTCTAATTTTGGAACACGTCTAATTAATTTGGCATCCAGAAAGGGAAATTTACCCATTGACGTTCTTTCAATTGTAAATTTAAGTTTTACTCATCCGATTAACTGGGTTGATGAAATCAATCATGAGCATCTGAGAACTGCAAATACAAATTGGAGTTCACGAGCGTCTTATCCAAACGACTGCCGTCAAGGATTGCATTATTATGCTTGCTTTATTAACCTTTGGTGGGTGCTTTATTTGAGCACCTCTAACTAGTCAACAAACTTGCTACCTACATACGAATTAAATAAATGCTGTGCATCTCCTCATCATCTCCATAATATGTCTTTTTTCGGTAATTTATATTCGTGTGGGGCTTCGAAATCTTAGTGGCAGTGAGGATGCACGAAAAAAATTATTGTTTGATTATTTTTGCGTCTAACGTTATCGAAAATTGCAAACGTACCTGTGGGCAATCATATTTAGGCAGACGCAGTAGAGAATGTCACACTAGTGGTAATACAGAAAGCAAAATAAAACAACACACGTGTGTGTTGAAAGTTGTTGTACTTGTTTACGAAATGCAATCATCATGCTTAACTTATCCATGAGTTCCTTTCGTGGAGGTCGAATAGCACTCTAGGTCCCGCTTAAATCTGGTCTGTCAATTAGTTTACTTTGTGTAATTAAATGTCTGAAGATGGTACAATGAATAAGGTGCCGAAACGTCAATCAGCCAAGGTTAGATCGAATTTGGTTTCCAATGAGATATTGTTTGTAGCGCATAAATAACCAATTAGTTCAAACGTTAACAGGGGGGATAAACCAAAGACAGCAAGAACGGAAAATATAATCTAATGTGCACATTCGTTTCGTGCTTACTGGCAACTCATCAGTATCTGCCTGTTATATAATTAATTGAATGATGTCATGATTACCGCGAAATGTGACAACTGATATCGATCAAGGCCAGGGTGTATGGATTTACTGGAGTAACAGGTGTTCAGAAATTGTTGTAATTCTCAATTTCAGTGAACTATGTCATAAATTGATATCCATCATGTTGGTACCATGTTCCGACTCGGAAACCATAGTGTTAGTATCATGTACCTTTTCGGTACAATAATGTTGGTATCGGTTACTAACACAATAGTCATAGTGTTAGTATCCTTTACAGACTCAGTATATATATTATATAGTGTGAGTTAGCGTTGAAGTCACATTGTCGTTGACTTTATATGATGTTAGCTTCACTATTACAGGTTTACACATTCGTCTAGGAGATTGTACCGTCCTATTATCCCACATTCCTCACCCAAATATATGGTGGTTAAAAGGCGTAATACCGGCTCCTACTGATGAGTCGGCAACAAGCAGCAAACAAATGTGCACGAGATTGTGCTTTACCTTCCTGCTGTCTGTGTATTATTCTTCGGGTCATAATTAAACTAATTTGTTACCAGGTGCGCAACACCTAATACACAATTCGATTTCCAGTGGGTAGTTTGAATGGTGTGGAAGCTTTCGGAGTAAAGGGACGACTCAACACTCAGCCACCACGAATTAATCGGATCATTGGTATCACTTGCGCGTTGTTCTATTGTGCCTTCCGTGTTACCAATTGTCTGACATTTGAACAAGCTCTGAAGATGGCAAATGAAAAGAATTGTCGAAACGTCATCAGACCGCGAGGAAGCTTCATAAACATCGCAAGACAAACAAATTTAACATTCAAAGAATCTGAGCTGCCGTGAGATGCTTTGTCATTCAGAGCAAAATTAAGATGCAGTAAAAGAATGAAATAACGCTTGACGAAGTTCATACCAACTTAGTTGGTGTACGTAAATCTATAACTAAGCATACCTCTTCCTGTGCAAATCCGACATGTCAACGAAATGAATTTTATTTTTAAATATGGATAGATGTGTTTGCATGCTTCCCTTTTTCTGGGCTTTCTCGACATTCCGCTTCCACCTAATAAAAGTGGTTGCTTAATAAAGAAACGACGAAAACATTCTGGTCCTTTTGGTACCGACATATTGCTGTGTATGGATGCTAAATACATGCTTGCCAACTTATCACTCTCACCTTGTTCCCATTTATCGGTAAATTCCCCAAATTTATTTGAATTCATCAACGTATGTTTCAAGAAATATTAACATATTTTTCTTCTATGACGTTGAAAGCCGGACATGTTATATGCTCGCGAGTGCTGAACTTTAGCAGTAATTCTTAACGGGATGCCTGGTTTATTTAACGCCGGGCGCCACTTTATCACTGTTTATAGTTATGATTTCATTTTACCGGAGATCAAAGCCGAATCTCTGCTTCTTAGCACCCCATAGCATATTAGTCCTTATTATATAATTGGGCATGCATTTTTTTTACTTAAGTCAAAATGAATTATCAGAACCATTTCTCCACCATCCGCTTTCGAACATATAACATGCTTCGTTTTCAACTCTTTTCAGAGAAATCTTACTTCTTAAATGTTGATGTAAATTGCTCAGTGCTGTCCTTCTTGTTTGTAATCTCGCCGCAATTTTCTTGTGCGGGACAACTGATAGCACTCGTAGGTCGGTAAAATCTTGAATCCTTTACATTTCCAGGTGCACCGACTTCATTTGGCCTTGATTAATGGGTTCTCACTTTCCCTTCATTTTGAAGCCCTCCATCAGCTGCTTGTCTGAAAATTACCAGATTTTCCAACCTTTTTCCCAATTTTCGGGACTTCATTTCTAGTCCTATATTCAGGGTTGACACCATACTTACAGAAAAAATCAACTTGTTACAAATGTGGTATCCTCATTCCAGACTGATCTATATAAATATCAATAATATATATAGATCTGTCTAGAATGCGGATATCACATTTGTCACAAATTGTTTTTTACTCGTGAGTATGGTGTCAACCCTGAAGATGGGACAGGACATGAAGTCTCGAAAATTCGGAAAAAGTTTTGAAAATCTGGTCATTTTCAAACAAGCAGCAGATGAAGGGCTTCGAAATGAAGGAACAATTGAGAGACCATCAATCAAGGCCAAACATCGGTGTACCTGGAAATGTAAAAAAATTCATGATCTTACTTCTTAATTTTGTTTATACTCATGTTCTCCGTGTGTTATAGTGTATCTGAGATTATTAGACGTGAGAGCCGCTTTTTCGCTTTCTAAATCCGTATATATTCACAAACAAGGTTGGTTCCCGCTATTATTTTGCCTTTCCTGATCCAATGACGGATAAAGGAGGTTGAAACGTGTCAATACTTGTAGTGAGACGATCATTTTACTGCAATGGAAGATCCAATAAAACTGAGACTGGTGTTCATATCAAGACCGCAAACTTGGTAGAAACTATTGCTGTTTTTACTAGGTTCGCAACACCGAATACATACTTGCATACATGTATTATTTCTTCGCAGCAAACAGTACTTAACTGTTATATATATTGAATTGAATGATGTCATGCTTACCGCGAAATGTGATAACTGATATCGATCAAGGCCAGAGTGTGTGGATTTACTGGAGTAACAGGTGTTCAGAAATAGTTGCAATTCTCAATTTCGGTAAACTATAGCATACATTGATATCCATCAAGTTGGTATCATGTACCAAATCGAAAACCATAGTGTTAGTACCATGTACCTTTTCGGTACAATAATGTTAGTATCGGTTACTAACAAAATAGCCATAGTGTTAGTATCCTTTACAGACTCGGTATATATATTATATAGTGTGAGTTAGCATTGAAGTCGCATTGTCGTTGACTTTAGATTATGTTAGCTTCACTATTACAGGTTTACACATTCGTCTAGGAGATTGTACCGTCCTATTATTCCACATTCTTCTACCAAATATATAGTGGTTAAAGGGCGTAATACCGGCTCCTACTGATGAGTCGCCAGTAAGCACGAAACGAATGTGCATGAGATTATACTTTCCGTTCATGCTGCCTTTGGTTTATCATTCTGGTCACATTTGAACTAATATGTTGCTAGGTTCGCAACACCTAATAAATACGTGCTAAACTAACTAAATTAATGTGACTAAACCTGCCTAAGTAAACATAATCATTAGTGCATATAAATCGTGCAATGCTTGTGAAACGGCCGAATCTCTGCTTCAGAGAAGCCTCTAGCTGTTTGAGCTTCACTGTTCATCTCACCGTTTAGCACTGCCGACGACCAATAAAACGGGGATGAACGCGATAAAACGTGTAACTCTCCGCAGTTTTGCCATGGTGTGCGACTGATTAAATCTACGGATTGATGTTTATTTTACGGACGCGTAAATTGGAATTAGATACTTTTCGCCACTAACCACCGAAACATTTAGTTGTGTTTGCGAAAAATCGATAACCAATTGCCTAGACTTGTCACTGAGATTTGCTTGCGATTCAATCACATTCGTCGGCACACACACCTGACTCTACGATGTTAATTTGGCGACTCTATGCTGCGAGCCACGTCTCGTAAATGGTGTTATTCACCACAAATCAAATTTCAACTTGGCGCCAATTGACTGTTTTTGTGCATATTTTATACTTTTCATTTTTTGTGTGTTAATTTCGCGTTTAGCACTTGGTCTGCTCTATGATTGCCGATTCTCAGTTTCATGCAAATTTTTCGCCATTTTCAGTATTCACATTTCTGAATAATAATTTAGGCTGCACCGAACGTTTTATCATTCACATGTGTTTTGCCGTCTCGTTTTCGGTTAATCAGTTCCATGGAAATGTCGTAATTTTTTCAACTTGCTCTAATCTACAACTTTTTCTTTACGTAAGCTAGCATAATAACTACCTGAGCATCAAGGGCAACAGACAGAATATGCCGATTATGGACTACGTTGAGGCTAGCCACCGTTGAAGCTATCTGGCTTTTAGCTCTGATAGTTGTACTTTATTTAATCTAAAGTTATTTAATTGTACTAAATTACAAACTAATGCTACTTACAGAACTACATCAATGGAATTAAACTTTATATATATATATATATATATATATATATATATATATATAACAAAATCTATTTGTAGGGTGGCTCAGTGATTAGAGCACCAGATTCTGAAACAGACGTGCCCAGGTTCAAGCCCTGTCCGCGGCAAATTCTGACCAGTGCGTGATGAGCTCCCCGTAAGGACGAAACCGGTCTATTGGATGAATTGCCTTATCTAAACTATAAAATTCTCAGCTTATACTGACAAATGTAAGTAATTAATGGGTCAGGTGTTTATATCAAGACCGCAACCCTGATTACAATAATTGTTATCACCACCCGCGCAACCAATGTTCGTTTAATTATATAAATGTTAATTTCAATACCAAATCCCAATGTAGTGTGCTTTCTGTTCAGTAATGACAGATTGGGGATGGTTAGTTGGATGTTTGGGTCTAAATGGATGCCATATGAGCTCCACCTAAAAGAAAAATAGACTAACCACGTTACATTTGTTGGTATATAACTGAAAATTGTATGTAGTGTAGTGTGCGGCAGGATGGCTCAGTGGTTAGAGCACCAGATTCCGAAGCACACGTGCCCAGGTTCGAGTCCTGTCCGCGGCAAATTCTGGCCAGTACATGATGAGTTCCCAATAAGGACGAAACCGGTCTACTAGATGAATTGATTGCCTTTTCTAAACTATAAAATTCTCAGCTTATACTGAGAAATGTAAGAAATTAATGGGATAAGATATAAACACCTGACCCATTAATTACTTACATATGTCATGATAAACTAAGACATATGTAAATAATTAATGGGTCAGGTGTTGATATCAAGACAGCAACTTTGATTATAATAATTGTTATCACCACCCGAGCAACCAATGTTCGTTTAATTATATAATGGGTCAAGTGTTTTTATCTAAATCGAAACCTTGATGAAAAGTTATTATATGGGATAGCTAATTCAATAAATCGATTAGACTATGCTGATTACCTTATCATGGAGCTCGTAAGCATTATACTGCTTTGGGCAGGAATCGGACCGAAAAACATTTGGTTAAGAGCTGCACAACTCATCCGTTGCACGACAAAGCCCTTACATTTCATGGAACTGATTGTCTTTTGGCATCTGTGGTCACTGCTGACAGTAATTCTGTACACTACTCGCTGGGCGCACCATAAAAAGGAAGCCTTAATCTACTAGGTGAATTTAATTTGCCATTTTACACAATGCTTAGTGTGCGCTAAAAATCAATGTTAAACTAACTACTACCAAAATCGTTAAACTGAGTGCAAGCATAAGTCTTCTTTTTCTTCTTCTTCTTTAATATTTATTTTTAATGAGTCGCTTTTAAACAAGTTGTTGGTGAGGCAAGCCACCAGCTCGTATTGGTGTTCACAAACAATCGCGTTTGCTTTGACAGATTCTAATCGCTTAATTTAACGACAATTGCCTTGCGTAAATTGTATGCCAAACGCATAGTATCACTTCGATTGCGTTTGTCATCTCGCCTGTTAGCTGGTCTGTTGTCGGTACTTTAATTGACTCCAAATTTCTGCGCTAAACAAAGCCTACACGCCCAGTTAAAGCACTAATTTGCGGCTAGAACAGCCTGCATTTATGCCGTGACCTGGCACACTGAACTACTAAACGTGATTGATAGTTATATTGCATCGGTGATGGCTGATGGACTATTCTATTATCTTTGCACTTTTTCCGAGACAAGCTGTTTCTGTTTACGGTATAGAATCAGAAGTAATATTACATTTTCTTTCGAATATAACAACATGAGGGCAAACAAGTTTGCACGATGTGTGGTTTGTATCGACTAGTTGCAGATATAATAACTGAAAGTAGTGAATTACACCGGAATGGTATTGCATTCGACAATAAGGGGATATGGATTTAATTCGGCCATATCCAGTTCAGAACTCGCGTCAGGATGACGTTGCTCCTTTCAGCACAACGCAACCCCAGTTCGAGGGTCACAATGTTTTTCGTTTCCTTAGAAACTAACAAAAGATTTGAAACGCGACTTATGTTATCAATTGTACCTTTTACAAATGATGTTCCTGAATTCATCTCGTACGGAGTTTGACATTTAATCCACTAAAATTTATAATGTGGACGTATGTACTTATGTATGAAAATATGTTTGTATGTTATTGTATTTGTATATATATATATATATGTATATATATCTGCATGTATGAATATATGTATGTATGTATGGAGGTATGTATGCATGCATGCATGCATGTATGTATGGAGGTATGTTTGTATGTATGTAAGTATGTATGCATGCATGTACGTACGTATGTATTTTTGCATGCATGCATTTTTGTACGTATGTATTTAGGTATCTATGTATGCATATATATTTATATGTATTTATGTATGCATGCATGCATGTATTTATGTATTCCTGTATATATACATATTAATGTATGTATGTATGTAAGTATGCATGTTTGTATGTTTGTTTTTATGTATGTATGAATGTATGCATTTTTGTATGTATGCATGCATGCATGCATG
>JAQBSW010009484.1:0-28553 GCA_029291075.1 Eudiplozoon nipponicum
AATAAATAAAGCGTTCTGTCGCAGATGTATAACGTAAATATCCCTCGCACTATATTCACTTGTGCCGCAAAATATTTCTTATCAAGATTATTAGGTATCAAATCATTAATTAAAATACAGATTTTTTTTATTAATCACATACAGCTTACTGATAATAACTGAAAAATGTTTTCGAAGAAATGACCCATAACAATGTCGATAAATTTACACATCTTGAACATTATGAAATGGAAAGATACGGCTATGTCTTGTGTTCTATTTCTACTTATGCCGCAAAATGTTGTTTTACTGTGAATATAATGTTCTAAATCATTTAATAAAATACTGATTAATACTTACCAATCACTTAAAGCTTGCTGGTAATAGTTGAAAATTCATTTCGAAGAGATAACTCATATCAACGTGGATACATATAAACATATGGAATATTAAATGAAGGGATATTGGAATTTCTCGCGCACAACTTCTGCTTCTTCCGAAAAATAAAATTTTAACGTGAATATCACGAATTTATTATTTAATTATACTATTGTTTAATAATTATCAATCACATACAAATTATTGACAATTACTGAAGCATTTTGTGGCCGACATAGAACCTTGTGACTACGATAATTGATAATGGATTAGAAGTATATTACGATGTCGCGCGTGATGTAACCAGCTGTTTTAAATAAAGAAAGCATGTTTTTACTGACCTAACTACAGTGATGCATGGAAGCATACGCCAGTAGTCTTATGAATTGGTTAAATATTACCCTAACATGTTCTAGATATACGCTTCTTCAGCTAAATTAAATATTATCTTTAAAGTCATGGATTAAATTTGATAAAAATGCAGCTGATTAAATAATATAAAACGTAGCACTAAATTGATAATATCTGCTGCACGCTTGTCAGATATAGACGTATAAATCTAGGAAAAAGTTGTGATTTTTCAGTCCCAAGAAGTGAAAAAATATTGCGCTGCCTTCTACAGTATCTGCATTTTTGCCGCGAAAAAACTGTTGTAACGTGAATAACATTCATTTGACTAATGATGAATACTAACAAACTCTTGCATTAATCAGATTATAGGTGAAGTATGTTGCTTCAGACTTTAACACTTGGAACCATGCCAATATTTGCTTGTCGATTCTTATTGAATTGGTCAAATATAGCCACGTCTTGAGCAGTGTTACCATTTTTTCACAAAGTACGGTTTTAACGTCGATAACATGGTTTCGAATCGATAAAGATTCCACTGCTAATTAATTATCAAACACATACAGTATGCTGCTAATAACGGAAGTACGTCGCTTTAGACTTAAACACATGAAAATATGCGTTTTTCCAGCCATAGGATGTGGACAAATATTGCTATTTCCCGCGCAATATATCAAATTGTGCCAAAAAGGTATGTTTTAACCAGAATATCCTGTTTTAAACATTGAACTATACTACACGTTAATAAATATTATACTTATAATATACAGGTAAATCAAGTTGTGCCCGACAGAAGCAATATCACCCAGAAGAATTACATACTTATTGCGACATTATGTTTCATGTGTCAATCTCTTCCACAATATACTTATATCATGTCTCCAATTGATTATCTTTAATATTTTTTATTCAATATCGAAAAATTACAGATTAATGAAAATAAGTCGAGCATGTTTTCGCATACATAAGCCCGAATTAAATGTATGCTTTTACAGTCATAACACGCGTAATATTTCTACTTGTGTCGCCAAAAATTCTTTTCACATGAACACGATTTTTTATATCCTAAATTTTATTAATCATTAACTATCACCAATCGCCCACAGAATATTGATAGCTAATGATGCACGTTCTTGCAGTACAGTTTGTATAATATTGCCCTGTCACGTATAATGCATTCAGATGTTCCTCAAAAAATGTATTTCTGTTGTGAATATCATGTTCTAAAAATCCAATACTGTTGTTTTATAGTTGTCAAATTCCTAAAATTATTTAATAATAACTGAAGCATGTTGTGCCTGATATAAATAGTATCAAGAAAGAAATTATACACACCTTCACACGCAGAAACTGAATACTTATAAACACTGAAGCATGCGATTCGGGTGTGCATATAGACACAATGAATGGGGATGGATATGTTTGGCTTTTTCCATCCTTGTGGAGTTGACAATTTTTTTAAGATGTCTAGCGCAATGTGTATGCACTTATAAGGCATCAATGTGAATGTTATGTTTCCAAATTGCTAACTATACTACTGATTTAGAATTAGCAAACACGTAATTGCTAACGCATTCTTTGGCAGACATAAATCCTAAATACCAGAATAATCATAGCCTTCTTCACAATTATGTAGTGAACAAATATTACACCGGAAAGTGCAATTTATCCAGTTGTTTCGACAAAAATACAGTCTTGGTGTAAATATATTGTTTGATGTTTACTAATTTCCGAAATAAATATAATAAATGTAGATTATTATACGAAACGTAAACACTAGCAATGGAGAATAACACACAGGATTTCAAAAATTAATTCGTTTTAGCAATCTGTGCTATTATGCTCAGATGATACACATTTAACGCATTTAAATATTTAAGTTTTATTGGGCAAACTGCAACCGAGATACAATTTAAATAATTTTCAATGAATTCGATATAAATAAAATATTCCCAAAGGATGTTTATTAATGAGCTGTTAACTTACAATTGGCAATATCATGTGCTCTTCAAGGAATTAAAAAATGATAGTGTCTCCGCGATCTCAGCTATCTTGTTCAATGAATACGCAAACAGCACGACAAAATACTTAAAGAATATGTTCCAAATTGGGCAAGAACTACTTGTTAAATTTTATTCAATGAATTAAATATATTCAAAATATTCTTCAAAAGTACTTTTCCTGGCCTATTAACTAGCAATCCAAACATCTGCTCCCCTAGTATTTCAAAAAATAATTCTATTCCGTCGTTTGAGCGACTGTTTTTTGTGGTTGCGCTATAAACGGGGTATATCAGTAAAATTGTAGCCGATCTAGTTCTAAAAAACTATTCGGTATACAAGATATTTCAAAATAATGCACAATTATAATTTTTCTGACCAATTAACTACACATTTAAAATAATTCCGCTCCTTCATGACTTTAAATAAGATGGTGAATGCACGATGTGATATATTTTGTTCAGTGGATAGGCAAAAAATTCAAAGTGGTTCAAAGTATATTATTCAAACAGCAAGTGAACTACTATTTAAATAATATATTCAATACGAACAAATAATTAATCATTAATATTGCTTGTGACCTTTTTCATAACAATTGAAAAATACACGCATTCCTACAATATTTTAAAGGTAAATTCCACTCATCATTCTAGATCAATTTACTTGTTAACCAAAATTCAATGAACTGGACATAATAAATATATACAATAATAATATTTCCTGATTTATTCATTGACATCAGGAAAATCATTGCGCACGCACTGGACATCAAAGCTGGTTGCATCATTGCGATATGAGTTTGTATGCTCAGTGCATATGCAATAAGCTCGACAAAATATACAATTATTAATATCCAAGTTGTTAGTGAAATATTTAAAAAATAATATATAATCAAATGGAAATAAGGTAAGCTTCCTTAATAATTCTGTTACTTACTTTATTAACAACAAATGGCAAATTCAAATGAGCCAGTATGATTTTAAATTATATTGCGGTGAACAGATTTTATTTATTTATATAAGCAAATAGTAATATACATATTTGTGCAAATAGTGACTGAATTATTTTTTCAATAATATTATAATAAGTACATATAACTGAAATGCGCAATTATTACTTGTTTCTGATTTTTTCACTAGCAAATTCCTGCGGTCCTATGCTATTTTAAAATAGATTGCGTCACGGCCGTCTGATTTTTATGTTCACAATAAATGAAATAATATTTTAATAGGAGACGATAGAAACTGTATTCTTCAAATTGTAACTACCACACATTTTGTACGGCAACAATTGATTTTTGGGATTAGTGTATTTTCCTTAATAGTTTTATTTCTGACATACTAAATTATAACTGGAAATTTAGTTTTATCCTCCGTTATTTCAAAATAGAGCTTAGCTGTACCATCTGCGTATATATTTTCCATAGACACTCAACAAAAAACGGTAGCGTGTATAAATGATATGATTCGAACTATGTCTGAACTATCTGTGAAGTATTATTCAGTGAGTTATAAATTTCTAAAACATTCTAACAAGATGAAAAACCATTTGCTCCTGTAGTAATAAAACCTAAATTACCACACCACGATGTGTATTATTATTTCCAGAACATATGTTAAAATATTATTATCCTAATCGTAAATAAAATGTTCTTTAATAATTTATTTGACATACCTGCTAACAATGGGGAAATTAATAAGCTTCTACGAAATTCAAAGAAGATAATTATCCAGCCACTTTTGAATTCATGTTCATTGTATTCTAAAAGATATAATCAAAATTTTAACTCAATTATTTGTTTATTAATTTTTAACAAAATAGAGATAACGAATATATTTCTCAACATTATTTATTCTGATTTGTTCAATATCAACAGGAAAAATCTTTATTTCGTCCTGGATAAAAAATGATATTGTAAGTTACGATTTTCAGGGCTTACACAATGAAAGCGACAAAGTGTAGACGTATAATTATTCAAAGCGTAAATAAAATAAATTGTAATATTATGGTTTGAAACGTATTCAGTAACAACAGGGAAATTTGTGAGCTTCTGGAAATTTCTAAATAGATAATAATTCTGCAATTTGTGTTCTTATGTTCATTTTAGAAGCAATAAACTTCGTAAAATGTAACCTAAAATAACACTAAATTATTAATTAAATAAAAGAAAATTAATTAGAAATAACTAAACTGTTCTTTATTAAAATTTTCTAGATATTTTTCCAAAGTCATTATCTATATTTTGATTACGAATTACATTTCGCCACTGTAATCTGAGATTTATTTTCAGAAGATACGCATTAAAAGAGCTAAAATTTATAAATGATATATAACAAACTGTAAATGAACATTTTTATAAATTATATTCAGTGAATTAGAAATTATTACATATTCCTCCATTAACTTCTTTCTGACCTATTCATTAACAACGGGAAAAATAATTCTCTCGCATGGGATTTAAAATGCGATTTGACATAATGCGTTCAGAGCTAACATGATTAACGTGATAAATGGTGCAAATATAAATATTCAAACATTAACTAATTATTCTTTAAAAGATTAAATTCTGTAAAAGTGACTTAAAACAGACAATTTCATGATCTCCTTCTAAATTTTAATGGAGATGGTGATTGCGCCATCCGAGATTTTACTTACAATGAACATGCTATTAATGTGGTAATATCCTTAAAGGACACAATCGAAACGATAATTGATTATTTGTTTAATAATAGTCAATTAATAAGAGATAAATAATATATTCCTTAGTATTTTATTCTGGCTAGTTCACTAAAAAACGTAAATATAATGCGCTCCTTGAAGACTTCAAATAGGATTTTAACTCGGCCATCATTGTTATTGTGTTTAAGGCTTACGCAAAACGCACTACGAAGAAGCAAACATTAACTTCAGAATTGTTACCCAACTAAATGTTTAATGAATTGAAGAAAAAAACGAAAAAAATCCTCAATTTCTCTATTCTGATTTGACATAAAAAAACGTAACTGCGCCTATTAAATCATATTTTTCAGAGAAATCCCAAAAGATGCGAAAAATATTTTATATAACATTTTAACTCATTTTTTCCTTAAATGGAATCCAATGGTTTGGAGATTTCTAAATATCACATAAAAGGTTTTTTCCTCATGTATTCGCCAGCAGCGGAAAAAAACATGCACTTCTCCATTAATAAAAATAATAATTCGACTGCGGCATCCACTATTTCTCATTTTCATTGGATTGATATTGGGCTCTACAAAACCTATGAAGAGTATTATTTAAAAATTAACTGAATTACACGTTAAATTAAATAAAAGTTATTCGCACTAATAAAATACCGCTTAATAATGTTGTTTAGGATTTATTCACCAACAACAGGAAAGGACATGCGCTGATCCAATATTTCAAAGACGAATTCGACCGCGTAATTGGTTTTTCTGATCAGTGGAAATGCAATAAACCTGACAAAATATAAAGTAGATATTTCTAAAATTTAAATGAATTACACGTTAACTGGCAACACATTATTTTTTTATTATAGAATATACCTTTATAATGCTGCTCTTGATAAATACACTAAAAAGTTAGATATTGCTTGTGGCGGAGAGCCAATACATATGCAATTATATATTCGGTGTTGCGCAACTAGTAACAAATTAGTTCAATTTTGATCAGAAGGATAAACCAAAGACAGTATGAACGGAAAGTATAATCCCGTGCACATTCGTTTAGTGCTTACCGGTGACTTATCAGAAGAATCGGTTTCACGCCCTTTACCCATTATGTATTTGGTTGAGGTATGTTAACTAATAGGACGGTACATTCTCTAATACGAATGTGTAAACCTGCAATAGTGACTTTGACATCATATAAAGTCTCGACAATGCGATTTCAACGCTAACTCACTCTATATAATATATATACCGAGTCTTTAAAGGATACTAACACTATGGCTATTGGGTCAGTAACTGATACCAACAATATAGTACCGCAAAGGTACATGCTACTAACATAATGGATATCAATTTATGCTATAGTTCACCGAAATTGAAAATTACAACTATTTCTGAACACCTCTTAGTCCAGTAAATACATATATTCTGGCCTTGATCGATATCAGTTATCACATTTCGCGGTAAGCATGACATCATTCAATTCAATATATACCTGTTATATACAGTTTGTTGCGGAGAACTAATATATATGCAAGTTTGCATTAAGTGTTGCGAAATAAGGTAACAAATAAGTTCTGTTATGACCAGAAGGATAAACCGAAGACAGCATGAACGCAAAGTATAATCTCATGTACATTCGTTTCGTGCTTACTGGCGACTCGTCAGTTGGAGCCGGTTTTCATGCCCTTTAACCATTTTATATTTGGCAGAGCAGTGTGTGAATATTTGACTGTACAATCTCCTATAAAATTGAATTAACATGGCCAAATTACTATATATAGAGATGTATATATATATATATATATAGTAGAGTATATATATATATATATATATATATATATATATCCTTTTGAAATGCGAGCTTTAATAAAATTCATTGTTCCCTTCTTGTGTGCAAAAACAAAAAGAAATTTTATCAGATATAAGAAAATTTTCTTTCTCATGGTCTTCTCAAATATCTACTCATGAACATATCTTTATATATAAATTGGAAAGCAAAACAAGATAGAAATATGTGAACATAAGAGAGTGTGGAAAATAGAAACCAATCAGATTGCGTGCGTCACCTCCAGTTCAAGCTCAATGCTTGTACGTGCTTCTTCTGCTTACATAAATCCGGCTGCAATTTGTTTATCCATAAGGCTTCGTATGTGGCTAGCTCCCTTTTGTTTTTGCATTTAGTAATTACTTTGAATGCTACGTCTGGAGAACATACGTGCGATGTTTCGATGATGTGTTGCGCAATAGCAGACGTGTATTCACCATTTGATTTAAAACAGGCGTTCAAGTTGCAATGTTCCCTCATTCGAGTAATTAACCGTCTGGTCGATCGGCCTACGTAAGTTGATCGACAACTTGCGCATGTATATTGGTAAATAATATTTGATATCGGCATTAACGGCTGTTTCTCTTTGATTGCTGGTAAAGGCAAGTGTGTTACCCTAAATAACACTCGTAGTTTGGCTGCATTAAATGTGCGTGTCAATGCTGCTTCAACTTTCTTTTGTGCCATTCGGGAAACTGCATCCCCCTTAAATGGGATGTTCAGGTAGACCGTTTTCTTTTCTGGCCCATAATACGTCTGTTTCTGGTTAACTCCCCTTTTAATAATTGATTCAATTAATTGTCTGGGATAGCCATTAGACATTAAATCGTTAATTGCTTTATTATATTCATTTTCTCTAGAATCTTGACTAACCAACCTGTCAATTCTTGAAAAGCAACCACGAACTGTTGATAATTTATATTGAAATGGTACAAAACTGCTGTAATGCAAATACTGTGCAGACCATGTTGGTTTATGGTAAATTGTTCTATTTAATTTACCATTAGTTTCTTTCTTTAATAGTACATCTAGGAAAGGCAGACAGTCATCTTTCTCGTGCTCTGACGTGAAACCGATATTCTTATGTGCTTTGTTGAAAGTTGGAAGCAATGTTCGTGATTGCGACCTGTTCTTAAGTACAAGAAATATATCATCCACGTACCGTATATATTGAGCACATTTACTTATGTCACTCTTTAATGATGTATTTTCTAGGTGCCCTAGAAAAATCTCAGCCAACACTGGAGATAAGGGGCTTCCCATTGCGACACCATCAGTCTGTTCGTAGATGTTTCCATTAAAACGAAATCGTACGTCTTTCGTGCATAATAAGATAAGCTTGCGTAGAGTTTGACCTGGCACCGGCGATGGTAATATATCGTGTTCTACCGCTTTGACTATAATGTCAATGGTTTCATCAATTGGAACATTTGTAAACAAAGACGTAACATAAAAAGATACCATAATCTTGTTTTTAACATTTATATCTTGAATTTTGTTTACAAACTCAAACGAATCGGCAACCGAATGATTACCTAGTAGTTTACGGAATGGTTCAAGTAAACGAACTAGCCATTTAGCTAGTGCATGAAACGGAGAATTTACCATTGATAATTCTCCAGACGTAGCATTCAAAGTAATTACTAAATGCAAAAACAAAAGAGAGCTAGCCACATACGAAGCCTTATGGATAAACAAATTGCAGCCCGATTTATGTAAGCAGAAGAAGCACGTACAAGCATTGAGCTTGAACTGGAGGTGACGCACGCAATTTGATTGGTTTCTATTTTCCACACTCTCTATGTTCAAATATTTCTATCTTGTTTTGCTTTCCAATTTATATATAAAGATATGTTCATGAGTATATATTTGAGAAGACCATGAGAAAGAAAATTTTCTTATATCTGATAAAATTTCTTTTTGTTTTTGCACACAAGAAGGGAACAATGAATATATATATATATATATATATATATATATATATATATATATATATATATATATTTATTTATTTATACCTCGAGCTTCAAAGGTAACACCTCTATGTTTGCTGTATCAGAACCTGATACCACCAATATAGTTGACGAATAGGTACTAAGACAATTGAATTGAAATTATGCTAAATTTCACCAAAATTGAGAATTACAACTATTTCTGAACAAATGTTACTCCAGCAAACCCATACACTTGGGCCTAGGTCTATATAAGTTATCAATTTCCACGGTAACCATTGAATGTATAACACCTTGCACATTCGTTTCGGGCTTACTGGCGACTTACCATTTGGAGCCGGTATTACAAGCTTTAAACAATATATATTTGTGTGAGTAATGTAGGAAAATTGGACGGTACAATCTGCTATACGATTGTGCTAACCTACTGTAGTGGCGCTAATTTCAAATAAAGTCTTCGACATTGCGACTTCAAAGAAATCTCAAATTATATTTGATAGATAGCGAGCCTTTAAAGGGTAACAATACGCTCGATTTTGTGTCAGTACCTGTTACCAGCACTATGATTGCCGATTCGGCACATGGCACCGATGTAATTAATTTTAAGTTATGCAAAAGTGCTTCTGACCATCTGCTACTCCAGTAATTCTAGTCAAATACAATGTATGCGGGACTACTTGATGTGAGAACAACATAACTAATTTTGATCTCCGTATATATGCATCGATGTGTGATCTCGCTTGTCGGTTTGCTGTCCTACTCTGATGATGTTCATGGAAGTTCGAAAGGCGTAAGTACACATGACTGATGGTAGTTCTGCTAAGTTGTTCGACGACTGATTATCTACACTTGAATTGGTGTTTACTTCAAGTTCGCAAACTTGATCTACACAATTGTTGCCACTACCCACACAATCACTGATTTTTTACATGTATCTTGTGATAGTTAAATATTACCTAACAATGTGCGTTCTAACATTTTCATCAACAAATGGAAATATACGCGCTCCTTCAGATTTCAAAGAATAATACGACAGCACCATCAGATTTAACCTGCCACGTGGATATTTTATAAACGCGCCAATACATGCGTAGTCACTCACTATAATTGTAACTGAATTAATAGTCAAATTCTGTCCAATGTTTTAGGGATGATTAGTTATTCTCAAATGATGTTGCTGATGATAAGTTTAACAAAAACGGGAAAAGACATACTCTTCTCCATTTTTTCTAAGACATCTGTGACTGCGCCATTTCAATGATTTTTCTACAGTAAAGGTACGATAAACGCAAAACAATGTATGTGCATCACATAAACAACAATTGCATTCATCTATATATAGACAAAACGATTGAACAATAATTTATTGCGCGGGTAGTGGTAACAATTCTTTAAATCAAGTTTGCGATCCTGAAATAAACACCAATCCCATTATATCTAACCAGTCGTCGAACAACATAACAAAACTATTGCCAGTCCCAAAGCATTGACGGGTTTCGACCTATCATGAAATTGTGCAGCCGATATTCCAGTCATGTACAATGTATGCAAGACTACTAGAGGTGAGAGCCGCATATCTAATTTTGCTCTCCATATATATGCAATGCGGTTTGATCCTCACTAGTCAGTTTGCCGTCGTACTCTGATGATGATCATGGAAGGTCGAAACGCGTCAATGCGTTGCGACTGGTGGTAGTTTTGTTATGTTTTTCGACAACTGGTTAAATACAATGGGATTGATGTTTACTTCAAGATTGCAAACTTGATTTAAAGAAACTGAATTCATCGTCAAATTAAAACTAATAATTGATGACAGTGCATTATTAATCAGAATTCTTGTCAGTGACGTATTCAAGAAATAAAAATATATAATTTTGTCCAGGAATTCAAAAAAACGGCATATTCCCCGTCCTCATTTTTCTCTTCAGCAGATATAAAATAAAAGCCACAAAACATATGAATATTCATCAAAATGGAAATTAATTTGCTCGTCATAGTGCATCCAATGAATTTACGAAAATGAGATATTCCCAGCATATGTTGTTTCTGCAATGGCCATCAAAACTGGAGCAAGCATGCGTTACACCAAGATTTCGAAGAAAATCACATCTTTGCTATGTAATTTGTTCTATTTAATGTGCACTTAATAAACTCAAAGAAATCTATAATATGGTTCACCAAAAGTTTAATTATTCATCAAATTGCATTAAATAATTTATAAGTAATTACATATTCAAAAATTAATTTGTTTCTGATACATATCTATCAAAAACAGGAGAAATTACGAGCTCCTCCAGAAATTCGAAGTCATCTACGAATGCCTCATTTTAATTATTATGTTCAATGATTGTGCAATAATAATATATTTGAATCTGATCAATATCATTTTCTATATTATACAATGCTTAGTTTATATTGACAAATTTCTGTATATAATGGGATTGATTTTTACACCAAGATAACAATCCCAATTTCAATTATTATCACCGGGCGTGCAGCTTATGTTAATTCAAATTATAACCACAGTTTTAATGCCATATTAGTTAATACCAGAATAAAATAAGCTCTCCTCCAGCATTTCAACTAAAATGTCACCTGCACAATCTGATTTAATCTGTTCAATGGATATTCAATACTCTCTAAAATATTTATAAAGAGATTCACCTAGAATGTAATGAAACAAGTCGTCAAATTTCAACAAATGAAATGGATATAATTAATTATTCCGAAATGATGTTGATTCTGCTAAGTTTCTTAACAATATGAGAAAAGATGTGCTTCTTCACCATTTCAAATAAAGTAACGACTGCACATTCTTGTTTCTTCATATTCAATGGATAATCAATAATCCTGACGAAATAACTAAAGGTGTTTACCTAAAATGTGATTAAATTACTCGTAAATTGCTTCTCATTTTTTGAAGATAATTATTAATTGATGTTTTTTGTGACATATTCTTCAACGGACGTACAAAAATCACGACAAATTTTTATAGAAGAATGACCAAACATGTAGTTAAATCTCACGTTAATTTGCGCCCAGTAAAATTGTAGATTATGACGTTGTTTCTAATTTACTTATCAAAAACAAGTAACAGCAAGATCTCCTGCAAGTTCTCCAAGAAAGCGGTGACAGCAACATTTGGTTTATTTTGTTCAGTGAATAACTAGTATTTTCAATACAATTGAAAATAGTGAAATAATTTCGCTAAATCTGTAATTGCATTATTCGCCAAATTGCATTAAGTGATTTGTAGATAACTAAAGATTTATGAATGAGGCTATTTCTAACATATTCATCAACAAAAGAAGAAATAAATGCATATGCAATTGTCTTGAAAAATATATAAAATGGTTCAACCACAAACTGTAATTAAATTGCTCGTCAAATAGCATCAGATTAATTGGAGGTAACTAATAATTCCGAACTGCTGTTGTCTCTAACATAATCAACCACATCAACAACAGGATAAAGGACGCAATCCTACATGATTTAAGAGAAAACTATTTCAAGGTCATCGGATTAATTCTGTTCAGTTGCAACGTCATAAAGCGATTCATTATTTAAGGAGTTGCACACAAATTGTAAATAAATTTTTCGCCAAGTTTCATCTAATAAATTGATCATAGGAAAATATTTATAGATGCTGTTTTCTACGTATTTCTCGCCAGAAACAGGAGAAAATACACCATGAGCATATTGAAAATTTCCTCGGCGCTATTTGAATTAGTCTCTTCATGTATACGTAATTTAAAGCAAAAATATATAACAAGGTTCATATGAACTGTAATTAAATTGTTCGACAAGTAGCAAACAATGAATAGGAGGTAATTAAATATTAATAGATGATGTTGTTCATTAGATAATTACCAGCAACGGGAGAAAGTTCGACCCCTTCTATGATTTCAATTTTGAATTATAATTTAAACGACTAATTGATTCTAATAAATTGCAGATGATTAGATATTCCCAACTGATGTTTTCTATGGCATATATATCAACAAAGATATTCCAAAATAAATGATTTCTACGTCATTTGTTTTATTCTCTTCAGTTTATACTTATCAAACTAGGTGAATATTATTATGTTTTTTTCCAAAATTGTAAGCGAATCTATAAAAATATTGCATCCAATGAATACATCAAATGAATATATACCATAATAAATTTGTTTTTCATTTATTTGGCAATAAGCGAAGAAACATGCGTTCCTAAAATAGTGGAAATAATAGTTACGCTGAAAATGGCATAAAATTCGCGAATATACACAGCTTGTCAGTATTACCTCGAAGACTGCGGTTACGCGTTCCGAAGTATAAAATTATTCTAACCCCCGAAATCGGATACAAAATGTTCGATCTATAGTGCCAAAACATTAATAACAAGACTTGTTTACTTTTTCCAAAGACTTAAAGACGAACCAAGAAATCTTTAATAAAATTACCATTTCGATCACTATCCAGAGGAACAGACACAAGTTTTCAGCATTTAATATAAGATTGCCTGTCCTGTATCCCAAAATTCTCCTGCATTTGATCCGCAAATTTTGCGATAAAATCCAGAATTCTTATTAATAACACATTAGCTCAACAAATTGGTTTTAAATATTCATGTTCTAGGAGATAACTTAAAGAGACCTTAATATTCTTTCTGATATAAGAACAAACGATCGGAATAGGCAAGTTAATTTATCATCACAAATAAGTTTAATTTTCCAAGACCTGCTGTATTGCGGAAACACGATCTGCTAAGCGAATAAAATGTACAAATTTTATTGCCAAATCTGCAATTAAACTACCAAAATTAATTGTTATACAATGGTACCTCGAGATACGAGCAGCCTAACATACGAGTTTCTTGAGATACGAGCCGTAGATCGGGCCATATTTTCGTTCAAGATACGAGCCCAAATCCATGATACATGCCGTGTTTCCGGAGCGTCCCGCTAATTAGAGTGCAGGATTCGGGATTTTTCATATAACCTGAACAGATTAAATCGAATTCAGTTATTTTAAATGGGAGAAATTCGGTTGAGATACGAGCCGAAGGACTTACGACCTCGCTTCTGGAACGAATTAAACTCGTATCTCGAGTTACCACTGTATACAGTTAATTTCAGCGTGTTTTGCACCTAGTATCAAATTGGTTCCAATAGTAGCAGAAGGATAGATATAATTAAGGATGAAGGAAAGGTATAATTACAGGGGCAATTCGATTCGTGCTTACTGGCGATTCATTAGCAAGAGCCGGCATTAGGTCCTTGGACGGGGCAAACTCCAATACGAATGTGTATGCAAGAAGTAGTGGAGATAACCTAATCTTAAGTTTTTGACAATGCCCCTACACTTTATAGATAATATTTACACCAAGCCTGTAAAGGTTACCCACCTTATGACTGTTGCTTCAGTACGTGATAACAACAATAAGATTGGCGTGTCGGCCCAATATGTCAGCACCTCTATTGGCGATTCAATACATAATACTAATACAATAGATTTCATGTTATGCTAAATTACATTTTATTTCAGTTTTCCAACAAATCCATACGTTTTCGGCTTGATCAACACCAATTATCAAATTTCTTGGTAATCATGTTTATACACTGCTTGTTGCGGAGAACTAATATGTATGCAATGTTTTATTATCTGTTGCGCACCTAGTAAAAAAATAGTTCGAAAATGACCAGAAGGATAAACCAAACTCATCATGAACGAGAGGTATAGAGGAACTTTTATGGTCAGATATTTTGATTACTTAGAAAAATTTATAATTTAATTGTTTTTCTGTCGCAGACAGCAATAAGAAACAACTTATCATTGTAAAGGGTTAGAGTCCTTTTGGCGTAAAATAAAGCATCCAACCCTTGTGTTTGTACAATTTATTGACTCAGTGTATATTATATAAAGTGAGTTGTCTTTGACGTCGCATCTTCAATAGTTTATATGAAGGTAACCTAACAACTGCTTGTCTAATCGTTCGTATAGGAGATCGTACTGACCAATTTTTCAACATTCCTAACCAAAAACATATAACGGATATGTGGAGTAGTACCAGCTTCTACTGATGAGTCGCTAGTAAGCACGAAACGCCTGTGTGCGCTTATAAATTTCTTTTATGATAGCTTTGGTTTGTTGTTCTGGTCATATTTGAACCAGTTTGTAACTGGACGCACAACTTACTTTTTACTTTACTTTACTGCGGCTGACTCCTTTTGGAGGATAAGCCGGCTCCATAGATATCCCGGATTATACCTCCCCATGCCGGGCGGTTGGCAGCCATTTCGGAACATCGAACATTCCAACATCCGAAATAAATAGGTGTTTTCGCGCTGATACAGAGCGCGTCGCTTGCCGGGGACGCCGTAGCATGAACGGTATTTGTGACATTTCATGGAGTTTCTTGGGAATTTGGTACAAGTGGTGTCCCCTCACCACTCGGCTTTTTGATCGAGGACGCACCTCAAGCCTTTGCACATCCAAGCGCAGTCTGCAAGGCAGCAGTAAGTTGCATGGTTGCCGGTGGCCGTTGAGAGCTCATTCGCTATTCGGAAGTACGGGGTACTGTCCAGGAGTCCATGTAATCCTGTGGCTGTTGAACCCTTTTGTGGCGGGGAACACGCCGAGTCATGGTGCCGTCGTCGGGCATATGGTATTTTATAGGAGATCCGATTGCTGGTCGGAAATCCACCACGCCCTGGTGACACCACCGCCATAGCCCTGTTAGCCCATGTACGATCGGCCATCGAGACATGGTTGACACCGTCGTACCACGTTGAGGAGGGGATGGCCTTTACGACGGTGGATGCACAACGCCTAACAAACAATTGTAAAGTGTTGGTTAATGTGTAGAATTAAAATTTTTTAAATCTATTCAATGGGAAAAAGCTTTCGAAAAGCCTCGAAACTTCTGTAATTTTCCTGCTACGGTTTATTTCCCACGTGAGACTTATTATTAAAAATATATCAGTTTTATTTTATCGTTTTTATTTAGACAGAGATTAATTAATTTCAAGAAATAAATACACAAGACCCGTGAAAAAAATTGTAATATATAAACGGAATTATCAACAAGTAGTTATACAGATTCTAAAATGATTTAGAAAAGAAATAAGAAATTGATTGTTGCATAAGATGTTTTACACAGACTAAGATTTGAATATATATATATATATATATATATATATATATATATATATATATATATATATTTATGATTAGGAAAACACATTAATAACAAAGTGGATAAAGGCTATTTATTTCGTGAATGCTTATCATCGCTTCATTCATACATATTGTATGCATTCTGGGTTTTCAATTGATAATGCTAGAGGTAACAAATCTGACTCGCTTTTACTTCTGTTTCTTGTTTTGGCTGGTTGGTAAGTGTGTATGCGTTTGTGTTTGTGTGTGTGCGTGTTTGCATGTACAAGTCATTTTCGCAGAATTTCAAAGTGATGCCTGAGATCTGGTCATTATTGTTTTGATGGCTTGAGAACTAACCATTTGTGCGCATTGTTGGCTGTTATATGCACCAGTGCTATTTTTCCCATTGTAGTTGATCGTTTCACCTTGCTGCGCAAATTCGTATTTTGCACATGGTAACAGCGCCAGTGTGGATTGCAGTGTTGAACGCTCATATTGTTTGGAAACTTCTGTCACCGTATGCGCCTCTGTTATTTCCACTTTAGTTTGTTGCCAATCCGATTGTACGTTTGTTGATTCTAGTCGAGGGCCTGTTTGGTCTTGACTGGATACTAGTAGATTGTTGTTGAATTTTGTTATTCTTGGCCAGTCGATTAGAATATCATGTTGATGAAACTTTTGAATATTAAGGTCAGGTGCTTGTTGTTTTATATAAAAAAATAATAATTTTTCTGATTTTGCTTTATGTAGAATTGTGAAATTGGTCGAATTGACTGGGTGCCCCATTTCCAATATATGATCAGAAATAGCTGATTTTCCTGACGGTACCAAGCCTTTGTTAATCAATTTCTGTGGCAAATGTTGCTGGATTCTGTTTACTAAGTTTATTTTGTGGGATTTTGGCACACTACTGTTGTAGTGAATGTATTGTCTGGTGGAAGTGGACAACAGCAGTGTGCCAAAATCCCACAAAAGAAACTTAGTAAACAACAGCCAATTCTCTCCAAATCAATCTTAGTCTACAAATTCTCATGTATGTGCGGTAGCACATATACCGGACGTACGAAGAAGCAATTGATAAACAGAATTCAGCAACATTTGCCATAGAAATTGATTAACGAAGGCTTAGCACCGTCCGGAATATCAGCTATTTCCGATCATATATTGACAACGGGGCACCCCGTCAATTCGACCAATTTCAAAATTCTACATAAAGCAATATCAGAAAAATTATTATTTATTTATGAAGCCCTTTATATAAAACAGCAAGCACCTGACCTTAATATTCAAAAGTTTCATCAACATGATATTCTAATCGACTGGCAAAGAATAACAAAATTCAACAACAATTTACTAGTATCCAGGCAAAGCCAGGCAGGCCCTCGACTAGAATCAACAATTATTCAATCGGATTCTCAACAAACTGAAGAGGAAATACAAGAGGCGCCTACCGTGACAGAAGTTTCCAAACAATATGAGCGTTCAACACTGCAATCCACACTGGCGCTGTTACCATGTGCAAAATACAAATTTGCGCATCAAGGTGAAACGATCAACTACACTGGGAAAAATAACAGCGAACAATGCGCACAAATGGTTAATTCTCAAGCCATCAAAACAATAATAACCAGATTTCTGACATCACTTTGCAATACTGCGAGAATTACCTTTACATGCAAACACGCACACACGCAAACACAAACGCATACACACTTACCAACAAGACAAAACAAGAAATAGAAGCAAAAGCGAGTCAGATTTTTTACCACTAGCATTATAAATTAAAAACTCAGAATACATATAAATGTATGATTGTTTAGCGATAAATAGTATTCAGGAGATAAATGGCCTTTATCTTCCTAATTAGAAATATACTATGTAATATTAAAAGGACCTATGGACTCTATATATATATATATATATATATATATATATATATATATTTATTTATTTATTTAAATTATGGTAATGCGCCAGGGTTGGCTTTTAATTTTATTCAATTTAAAGTCCTCAAACTGAGAGTTCTAATAGGATTTTTTAATGGTGGAAAAGTGTATTTACGTGAAATGCGATTTCTAAAATAATTCTTTGAAAATCATAGACCAGCGTTTTTATCAGATATTCTGCATTAGCTTATGTATTATAAACACACAATGATCATATTCGAAACGACGATTATTATTGTGAAGTATATTCATTTCGATTTTCCAACTGCTTTTAAAAAGAAAATAGAAAGCATAGGCACTGCTAGATGATTGATTAGTTGTCAATAGTCTGATGCCTAACGAAGATTTCTAAGTTTAAAATTGATTTACAATAACAAAAATAAATAATACAGACATAGTAGACCGTTATTTATAATATATTTCTAGCAAAAGCCAAAAAATCTCCTTAATTACGTATTAAAACGTCGTCGAAGTAGCATAGATATCACTATATTTATTTTAAAAAGTCCATTCTAAAGGGCATAGATTTAATATTGCACGTACAATGGAAGGAAGTAATTTTGGTCACTGATGGAATAAACTTTTAGTGAAAATAACCTATATCTTTAGCGAATTTATTGGAATTTACAAGCAAAACTAAATCTATACTGCACAGTTTGTGGAAAAGCTATATTATCATGTTAAGTTAAATAACGATAACAAGTTCACCAATTAAAATTATGACAATTAATGGCTAGATAATGCACAATTTTCCCCATTTGTCAAGAAAATTAGAAGTTTATCAATGTGGATTAATGTAAAAATAACTCCAGCTTGAATGACTTCGTAAAGAATTACAAATATTCAATCATTTCAGCATGAGTTGATAATTTCTTAAATTTAGAAATGCTTCTTCTTAGTTTTATGTTTTTCAGAATGTGATAATCATGTAAACGCGTATATTTGAAGCCATCAATTTTTGAAAATTCTCTGGAGACTCATACATTATTTATTAATTGGGTCTCTTTTTCTTTGTTAAACGTAACCATCGTGAACGCATACACAAAATGAGTTTAGCTGGAAAAGTTCTCAAAATATTTAAGGTATTCAGTCTTTTTACATGATAGCGTAATATACGGACATATTAAATTTAGCGTTTTCCATACTAAGCATTATTTCACGTACATTCAAGGGAAGCAAAGAGAGACACAAATGATATATTACAAAATTACTCACATAGAAACTAAACAATATGTGTAAATCTCATTTTATGTCCACTTTTTTTCGCGAAATTGGTAACGTAATATCCGTATACAGCTTTCGTAATCACCATACTCCTCTACAACAAAAAAAGCAAACATATCAGCGAATATCTGTGCTTCTTTTGTAAAGTATCCTTGTGCTTTCTGCTAGACGTTATTTTAACTATGACATATGTTGTCTAAAAATCATTCAAAAATAAGCAGGTGCGCGTTACTCTTTGTAGGAAATAATTTTAACCACATAGTATATATTAATTTACAGGCTGCGCGTCTAAATGTTTGTAAGAATTTATCGATACATCTCTTTTGATTTCCAAATTTATTCACTTTAATGCTTCTTTTCGATTTAAAGTGGCATTCCTATTTATGACACCAATAACCATTCATAAAATACCTTGTAATATTTAGCTATTACTGCTATTATTTTTATTTTTTTAAATTATTATTACTATTATTATTTTGGAGCATAAATCGGACTTATTTGGTCTTATTTAAATCAAATTTGCGAATATGATTAAAAACACTAATCAAATTGTATTTAACCAGTCGTAGAACAAAACGGAACTACGATCGGTCACACGTGATGACGCGTTTCTACCATCCATGATCATGATCAGATTACGACGACAAATTCGCCTGTGATGATTCAAACGTACCATTTACATAAGGAATGCAAGATTAGATATAAGCCACTCACCTCTAGTAGTCTCGCATACATTGTCACATATATAAATAACTAATAAAATTAAACCACCATTGAATGCAGTGGCACTCTAAATATAACCGTGGAAAGACAAAACGCGTCAGTTGGCGAGATTGACAACAGATTTGCTATTTGTTTCGACTGGTTTAATAGATCGGGATAGGTTGTCGCGTTAAACTAGCAAACCTGAATTAAAGAACTGTTGTCACCATTCGCGCAATGGATTAATGTTCCATTTAATGAACTACTTGTACATACTGATACTAGTTACGCAATGCGCAATGTAAAAATTGCTTGTGTTCATTTTTAGCAATCAAAAATAATTGGACTAACGATCCTCAGGGAATAATTTATGAACACCATCGTAGAAGGCCATGACCCAAAACGAATGACGACTGAAAATTCATAATTTTATAATGTGCAAAGGCAACTTCGTTGCAGAATTTGAAAGATTTCTTTCTTCTTGTTCAAGTTACTTCATTTTATAACGCTATATGATAATCTTAATTTTACCATTTACAGCAAACCCTTTACCAATGAATTGCGTTTCCGCGCAAAATGCTTTATTATAACAAAGTCTCATGCCAATTTAAAAACGTGTCAGCTTATATTTGGTCCCTAATGGATATGCAAGTGCCGTAAGAAGACGACTGTGCAAATATTGATGCAAATTTTGGTCCAGCGTCAGGGAAGCACTGGTGAAAATGGTAACAGCGAAATCTCAATCAGTTTCAAATTACGTATAAATTTGTGACATTTATCGCTTTAGCACGAATGGACTCGTTCAATACTCTTGGTAATAAATGCATAATAATTGCCTTTTTTGATTATTTAGACACAATTGCAAATTTAACTGGTAAATTATTTGATGCCATGCGTTAGATTTAAAAAAATTAAACTTCAATTATAAATAATCTATTGATTTTATGTTTCTTTTAAAAGTTTAATTGTAATAACTAATGTTTTAAAAATACCTCTGTTGCCCCCTTTCAAATATCCAATAGAAAAATAGAAGAATAAAAATGGATATATGCAACACAGCAGATTATTTGATGTAGATTTGTAATAAAATTTGTATCAAGTTATTTTATTAAAGTTAGTATATCTATTTTTTATAATATCATAACCATTTTAGAAGCGTTTGTGCAAAAAAGACATTGCAATACAATTTAACAATAATTGTTTGCGCGGTTGGTGGTAACAATTTTTTAAATCAAGTTTGCGAGCTTGAAGTAAACACCAATCCCATTGTATTTAACCAGTCGTCGAAAAACATAACAAAACTACCGCCAGCCGCAACGCACTGACGCGTTTCGACCTTCCTTGATCATCATCAGAGTACGACGGCAAACTGACTATCGAGGATCAAACCGCATTGAATATATATAGAAATCAATTTAGATATGCGGCTCTCACCTCTAGCAGTCTCGCATACATTGAACTTGACTGAAGCCGACATTTCCAGACAACTAACAGCATATAACTATTATATATTTAATTGAATGGTGTAATAAATACCGCGAAAAGTAATATATGATATTGATTAAATTCAGAGTGTATTGATTTTATGGATTAAAATGTGCTCATAATTTTTTGTATTTCCCAATTTCAGTGCAATGATGCATATCTCGGCAACCATATTGTTAGTAGCTTTTGCAGGCTCGGTATATATTATTGATGATGATTTTGAATTCAAGTTGCATTGCTGAAGACTTTATACAAAATTGACTCTATTATTCCTTGGATATGCGTAATTAGAGATGAGTGAACCGTAAATCTGTTCCACATTTTTTGACCGAAACATATAATAAAATTTGGTAGTATCCTTTGCTCCTATTTAGGAGTTGTCAGATTTAAAGAAGCAATTAAATACATTAGATTATACTGCTTCTTTATGCTGACTTTTGCTTATCCTTCTGGTATTGCTTGAACAATTTATTTATTATGAGCGCAATATTTAGTAAGTTATTGTTGGTAAAAACAAGAAACAAATATAACCTCAAATTTAAAATATCTACTTGGCATTTTTCCTTTAAATTGGGCAGAATTCAAGAGTAAAAATAGGTGCTGTAGCCTGGACTCAAATCCAAGAAATTTTCGTATTTTGTCATAAATATTTCAAATAGCAATTCTGCGTAGAAATCTGTCAATTTAATAAATAAATCAGATATCACATATCTCTTATTACAATACAGAATGTATGCCACTTTTGCTAGTAATATTGACTAAAAATTAAGGAAATTCGACTACACACACAAACATATATATATATATATATATATATATATATATATATATATATATATATA
This sequence comes from Eudiplozoon nipponicum, assembly GCA_029291075.1. Lineage (NCBI taxonomy): Eukaryota > Metazoa > Platyhelminthes > Monogenea > Mazocraeidea > Diplozoidae > Eudiplozoon > Eudiplozoon nipponicum. The sequence goes on from JAQBSW010009484.1 coordinate 22,496, forward strand.
TATATAATGAGGCGCTCCAAATTTTGTTATTCGTGTGATTTTATTATAAACTAAGCATTGCATGGGCTAGAAAATGTTGTTTATCAAGTTTTCCGTTTTCGTACTTATTATGCACTTATCAAATTTTAGCAAGTAATTTTATTTTATATTACATTCGCTGGTTGCACGTTGCTCACAAATTAATTGCAGATCGTAGGATAACTAGGTTGAATTTTAGGTTAAAGGCTATGGCAAATACGATCCATTTAATATAAATAACGTGAAACTTGGTAAATTTGATTTGTAGCTTAATCTTTCATGTAATGCACTGCTTGTGTAACGCGGTGGGGGAGTTGAAAGACTTTTAAGCAATTAGGTCTAGGTTTGATCCTCGGATGCGGGAATTCTTGCAAGTTCTTGGCAAGCGTGCAATGAAGACGGCAATCATCTGCATGATAGAATTTATTTGTGAAATTTTTGTCTCTTAAAATTTATACCGAGAGCATACATAAATATATCAAAATCTTATTATTACTATCACTTTCGATGGCGACAATGGTGTCTGGATTATAGTTTCAAATTTGGAATAGCAGGTTTGGAAATGTGGTGAAACAAATTGATACAAGAAATTCATCTCATGGAAAGGTGAGAAAAATAACACTTTTTTTATAAAACTGGAAATTTTTTGCGAAGCGTAGCTGAGACTTCGTGAAAGGTCATTTGAAATATTGTGAAGCAAATACTCCTATTTTCGAATTATGACCGTGTGAATTCTCGCAAAAATGGGAAAGTCGGCGATAGTCAGTACGTAGTCCATCTTATGAGATCTTTAATTAATAACGAGAAAATAAAAATCGTTCAATCTCTCCGTTAAATTTGAATTAAAATTCACTATGACAGAAGACACGTTGTATGTCATTTTAATTTGGAATCAAAAAATGTTTTTAGAAAATTTAGGTAAAAATCATTGCAGACGAGAATCTGCATGTCGAAAATATTCACAAAAAGTGGTATTTAAATGACAATTGCATTTAATTCGAGGTTTCGGCGGCATACCCAATTTGTTGATGGATAACAAATAAAATGTCTACATCATGCGTTCCAGTATCCGCAATTTTAGCGAGTACTTGATGGTTTACCAGTTAGATCTATACTGATATAATTTATAAATTGTAATTGAATGCTTTTTTTGTTGTCCTTTATTCACAAATAAAATAAATATATTCGATTTGACAAATAAATTTTAAATTATTCTCTACTTGCCTTGCATTTTTTGAAAGCAAATATTCACTATTCAAGTTGCATTCTGCGGATACAAATTTTTAAGATTCAAGTGCTCGCCAAGGAAATTTTGAAAAGAACATTATGGGTGATCATAAGGGATTCTTCAATCAACTTGAACAATTTCATGCGCTCCATTATACTTCATTCGTTTCTTTTGACATGATCAATATGCTCAAATCTAGCTATAATATTTCGATTACAACTATCTTTTACAAATGGCGTCGTGGCTGTCCTGCAAAAAAAGTCTGGGATACTCTTGGATAATTAATATACTTCTGTATAAAATACTAAGTAAAAGCAAAAGATTGGCATAAAATTGACAATTGAGTGATATGCGCTGTATGCGTTTCGTTGAGAAAAATGTTGTTTCCAATTGAAAAATATGGCGAGATTCAGATCCATAACATATAAAATATTCCAAGTACAAATTAAGCCAACACTAAGGTCTAACCAGTGTAACTGTATTTTTGTATTTGCTACAAAACTGTTTCACAATTAAGTAAACATTGGTTGCGTGGACGGTGTTGCAATTACATTTATCAAGTTTGCGATCATGGTATAAATAGGGCTTGAGCCTAGGCACGTCTGCTTCGGAATCCGTTGCTCTAACCACTAAGCCACTCGGTCCGGCAATAGATGGCATGGTGTCTAGGCTGTAATGACCAATCTCCAAAGACTAGCCAAAGATTTATTTTGAAATGTCAAATGCCAAAATAAATCTATCCATATTGAAGAAAGGTCAAATAACTTAAACTTGGAGATAAGTGAATGATAGACTAAAGGAAGTGTATATGTAGCTTAGTTGAGTACTTGCATGTCTCTGAATCAAACACCTGCAGGCAGGCCGGCTCAGAGGTTAGAGCAGCAAATTACGGAGCCAATATGTCAGGGTTTGAGCCTCGTCCTCAGAAAATGCTGTTCAGATTATGAAGAGTTCTAACTAAGGACAAAATCATTCTACTAGGTGAATATATACATTATACTATGCTGACTTTAAACTTATAAATAATGGGATTGGTAGTTATATCTTGATCGAAACCTTTATTTATATATATGAAACATTGCTATTTACTTTAATCAAGATTTCGATCGGGAAAACATTACTTGGGATGGAATCTATTTGAAATCTCTAAGCCCTAAAATTTTTACGAGCTACGAATTATATATTTGTGTAGAAATATATCATGCCAATGTTGGATGTTATAATGAACTTAAGATTAAGGTCGGGATGTTTATATACAATTATGGTGATATAACTCAATATCTAAACGCTTAGAAATGGCAATTCATCCAATAGACCGGTTTCATTGTTCTGGAAATCTCACCGAGTATTGTTCAAAATTTTCTAATGACGTGACTGGAACTGTGGCATATTTGCTGCGGAGTCTGTGGAATCTATCTATTGTACTAATTCCATAATAAAATTATTTCAATATTTAATGATTTCATGCCCGTATTTATCTATTTATTTATTTAAGTCATTTGTAATTACCAACTATTGCCATATTACGAAATGTTGAATCAATATTTATATTCGACTAGTCTTTTTATTTTACGCTTTGATTTTGCGTTTTAACGTACATTTTCGTTACACGCTTCCGATTTTAACCTTTGAATTTCTACTTGTAAACGCCAATTGCTTAAATTTGAAGACATTTAAGTGTACGTCGATTGTAAATGGACATTACTTCGGATGACTTTCGCATCGGCAACTAATGCTTCTTTTAAAAATGGACCAACATCACCCGCCACAGAAATCATGGATTTCAATTTATTTCGTTCATTTTAAATCAAAGCTTTGTATCAGATCTCTTGTCTGGATACGTATTGTCGTAAAATTTAGGAACTTCAATATAGTAAATATCTGACTTTACGCAAATTTTTAGAAATCCTATAAAATAAATCACGAAGAATTCTGGATTTGCAGTTTTATATTTCGTTTGCAGTATCGTAATATAATGACAAAATTCTGAAAAAAATTTCAAGGTGACAAGATTCGCAAATCTGAGTTTGAGCAGCTTTGTATTATTTCGAAAATAGGAGAATAACCTAAGCATTTTATAGTGTACAAAGTGCGATTGATCCAGGAGACTGGTTTCGCTATTTTTGTGAACTCTTCACGTACTTTCGAGAATATTCTGCGGACAGGTCTCGTATCTAGGCATGCCTGCTTCTGAATCTGCTGTTCTAACCATTGAGCCATCCTGACATGATATTATTGAATATTGAGACTAGCATGCGGCAAAGTGACTCAGTGGTAAGTGCACCAGTTTCTGAAGCAGACGTGCTCAGATTGGAGCCCTGTCCAGGTTACATCCTAGACAGTACGTGAAGACGTCCCAATAAGGGCAAAACAAGTCTACTAGATGAATTCCCTTTTTTACACCATGGATTACTTAATTGATACTGACAAATGTATCTACATAGTTGTTCAGGTGTTTGTATGAACATCGGAAAATTTATTAAATTATTAGTTGCAATTTTGATCTTCTACTACCTAACATAATTCTTCCACTCGATGTTATTATCGTATTTGTGCCTATTGAGATTGGTTAGATACATGTTATTTAGTTATTCTGGTTTGAATTCGAAGTCTCTATCTAGATCAAACTATTGAGATGCAGAGTTGCGCAAAAAGTAAACAATCATATGGCCTACCACAGTTAAATAAATACATGGAGAACAAATTAAAATTTAAGGACACAAATTACATAACAGGTGGAGTCACGCATCTGAGTGTGATAGACTTGGAGAAAATGGCAAATTAATTAAAAGTAGTGAATATATCGGTCAACAAGACATTATTATACGAATGTAGCAAGTCTCATACGAATTTGGCTTCTTTGTGGCTAACATTGGACAATAGATAAGTTGGCTCCCCTACTGCACTATACATAAATTATAATGGTCTCAACCGATAAGCCTTTAATTAGTAAAACAGCACCGAAAGGAAAAATATTTTTTATTTACAAAAAATTATGAATATTTTGATCATATTAGTACCGTTATCGAAAAATCAATATTTATCTTATAATGCACCGATTCCATGTGACCTGCCATAGACAAAACATGTTATTTGTTCAGAGATTGGAATGAGCCTTGCACATTCCAATTTCTGTACTTATATCTGATTAAAGACAAATATTTTATTACAATAACCTCTGTAAAGTTATTTTAAGTTAAAGGTAAAGATGATTCGAAAAGTTAAATTTTCTATGCATATTACTTTATGAAATTTCGCCAAATATAAATTATTTCATAACATCTGTGAATACACTAATAGACAGAGCAACAGACGCACAGTAACTAAATAAACTTTTGCGACTTAAAAATATATTTTGTCCAAATTTTAACAAAATTAGAGAATAAACAATAATCAATAATACAATAATAGCTTGTGAACAATTCAGTTGAATAGTCTTATGCATTTTCATTTTGACAATACCAGTGTTCTATTGATTGTTAATATATAGATCAACTAAGCTTGATGGCTTTTAGAACTGCGCTCCTTTAAATCAGGAATATTTAAATTTACCAGGAACCTTCAAAATTCAAGTGCCCTCAATTCGGAATAAGCCTATAAATACGTTTTATGAAGAGAAGAATTCAGATAAAATTTTGACACGGATACGACGTGAACCTGGGCAGGTATGAACTAAATGCATAATTCCGAATGAAGCTCAAAGAAATATTAAACTGGGAAAAAAGAAATTTATTTACCACTTCACCAAAGTAACGTCAGTCGCCTTTATTTAATTTAAGCTGAAACTTTTGAACGAAAACATGGTATTGTGCACAATTTCAATTACGAACCAAGGAATCAATTCCTCTATTGTGTATTGATACCACGTTCAAATTATCTGCTGGCATAGTCAGACAAATGCCGAAGAAATTATATCCTCGTGTGCAAATTTGACGAATCGCTTTAAAGAAATATAGTTTCAAAATTTTAATTTGCCATATGCTTTGCAAGCAGATAAAATTGATCAAAGTATTATTAAAATGGAAAGCTGACCCCACTTCCTGTGAAAGAATAGTAGATTGTTACGACATTTATCCATAGTGCCAGTCCTGAATGAATTTGATGTTCGAAAAAATGAGAATTAATGTGTGATCTAGTGCATGAATATGAGTTAGGCTAAACTTATATAGAAATTAGAGTTGTAGAAATATATAGACATTGCTTCAGTTGGCCGATTTGCTAATTATTTCCGATTAAATTATTGATTTATGCATGTCAGCATTTTGTGGCTTCCTGATTATCATATAAACTTAGTAAAGAAAATGAGGAGAGGATCGCTTATAACAGAATACCGAAAAAAAATTACAATACAAAATGGTAATCTTAATTTATAGGAATTTCAATATTGCTTAAATTAACGCCCGATTCACAGAAAATAATAAGAAAAATTCCGCCTCCACTCGCCTCGTAACGAATATATGCAGAACGACTGTTAATTACAAAGCAGGTGAGAACAACAATCTAAGCCGAGTTGACAAACACAAGTTTGTCAATAATCCTATTTTATGTTTTTTGAACTGAAAGCTTTAATTAAATTCATTGTACACTTCCTGTGTGGAAAAAAAGAAATTTTATCAGATATAAAATACGTTTCTTTCGCATTGTCTTCTCAAGTATCGACTAACGAACTTAACTTTATATATAAATTGGAAAGCAAAACAAAATAGAAATATGTGAACATAGAGAGAGTGTGAAAAACGGAAACCAATCAATTGTGTGCGTCACATCCAGTTCAAGCTCAACGCTTGTACGTACTTCTTCTGCTTGCATAAA